>JAQFVV010013640.1:0-89206 GCA_028023455.1 Epiperipatus broadwayi | reverse complement strand
TAATCTTATGGCACATCTTCTTTTTCTGTTTTAATCATCAGTTCATGTTCTTTCAAGTGCTTTTTAATGGGATGATTGGTCCCACCAATATACATTATTCCACATTCACATGGTATTTCATAGATGCAGTTTTTCTCTTTTTAGCATTTCAAGTTTGGGCTTTGTAGATGTTACAATTTCTCGTAGTGTGGATAGTCACTGGAAAGCTGTTATGATGTTATACTGATTGCAGATTTTCTTAATTTGTCTATTATTTTGGGTATTACAGGTACACTACAGTACCAATAATTAATTTCTTTTTTTGATGTTAGTTTTTATTACCTAGTTACATTTTTTTAAATAACAGCTGATGGTAACCATTTTTATGTGAGTTTGTTCTATGTAGATGTCTTTTTTAAGATCTCTGGTTTCTGAACAGACTTCTTTTGCTCTTTCCCATAGTTATAATATAACTTTTGTTTTGTGTATGTGGTGAGATTGGATATATAGGCCAAATATTAAGTCCAATACATAATTACATATATATTGTTGATGGTTTGGATCTGGACTATGTCGCATATAACATAATGGATCTTAGCATTTCAGTTGAATAAGGTGTTAAAATAGTTTAGATAGAAAAATTTTCTGCAGGAGAAATTAAAAGACAATATCACACAATATCAAATAAGCAAAACAACAAAACAGCACTTCCTTTATTTTTGAATATACTTGTGTTTCGCCAGTTGGTTTATATAATCACTTTAAAAGTCATCTCTAATGTAGTTTTATAATATGTTTTTTTTTGTTTTTCTCTTTTGTAGTTGGAATGACTAAATTTATTTGCTAGTTATTGCTGATGAATATGATTTATGAAAGTGAGAACTTAGAATTATTTTCAGTGAGAAATGCACAGTGATGGCTGACTGATATAATATTGTGGTCACAGATGATGGTTATGTTGTGTATGTATTACAAAATTGTTTGATTTTTTATAAAATATGCTTTAGCTTGTCCTTTATCAATATTAAAATAATGGATGGCAGATATATTTGGTCACATGGGATACTAATTTGTAAATAAGCACTTTAATGTGTCCATTTTAATCAACATTTAAAAAAGACATGTGAAATTGTTATTGGTATTATTTTTCCTAACTAAACGATAAAAGTTTCCTGGTGTCAAATGTATATAATAATGAAAGAGAAGTGGCTGGGCTTTAAAATTCTACATTATTTGTTTTTAATTTCAGGTTATTATTTTTACTTGTATAAAAAAAATCAATGTAGCTAGAAGAACCATAAGTCCATGTTACCCAGCTTTAAATCCTAGTCTTCAAACTTAAAATCAAAAACTGAGAAATAATTTTAGCGATATATACTACCAAATCATCATTTTTTCCTGATTACTCAAACTTAACTGTTCAGGGCTCTAGGATAAGATCTAGATGAAAGATGCATAAATGAATTAGATCCAGTTTTTAATCTTAGTCTTCAATGTCAAAATCAAAAATCAATTTATGAAGCTATACTACTTTACCATCTACACAGACCCTCTGTCCAACACTCCAAAATAGGATCCTCTTGAAAAATAAGCATTACTGGCAAATAAAACAATATTTCAAATATCATTTATATATATAGTTGTAAAAAGAGTGAAATAATAATAAAATAGCACGTGATCAAATAAGTTTCAAGAATGAATCTGTTTACTATAAATACATCTTCGCCTTTGAAAAGTTTTAAATTTCATTGATCCTTTTTTGCGATTTTGCTGTATGCATTCAGTTAGCACTAAAAGCCTGTGGATATGCAAGATATTTTCCTTTAAAAATAAATGCAATTAAGTCTAGCAAGAGGTTGCTAGAAATGGAAGCAAAACTAATCATTTGCACTTCAAGGCATTTCATAAACAACTTTTTTTAAAAATATATTTTGGAAGAAATTAAATTTTTCTAATGCTAAATTTATTGCAAGTAAAGCTTAATAAACACGCATGCACACACCTATATAAACATACGCGCCCTCATTATCATCAACAGCGGCTTGTAAATGAATATAGCTAGCTGTCTTAGCTCAAAAAAATGACCATACATAAAATATGTCGATAAAGAATGCAAATGTAAACATAAGTATTTTATATTTAAATTATTAATTTACCTTTTCTTTAATAATAAATTGACCGTATATTCACTGTTTATAAATAATTAGTATAAAAAAATTGAGATAATAAATCATGTATAAAATCACACATTTCAGTCTACAAGATGTAATGCTGTGGTAAAATGGCAAGACAACGGATGTCATGGTCTAAATATTGCGGGTCAACGCAGTCACTTCCGATAACTCTGAATATTTTATGAACTTCGAAGCATTAAACCATTCAGTTAATACGATCATAGCTTTTTATAAGTAAATATCAACCACGAAGATGATTTCTATAAACATATTCATTTTTATTTTAAATAAATAAAGATATATTGGAAGAATAGACTTTAAATGAAAGATTACTTACTCTAGAGATTTTTTTTTTTTGTTGAATATTGCTAAAAATATTTTTTTACTAATTTAATAAAAATTTTAATAGGTTAACATGAAAAGAAAATTCATTACAGAGCTTTAAGATTACGTTGCTTGAATACGTTTCCTTAAGCACATGATTACCATTAAAACAATATTGACTTAGTTTGATTGTTCGATTGTAGATTTTCATTAATATTCAATTTGTCTTCAATTAGAGCATTTAACATGCATACATGTTTTATTTAGATATATTTGAAATTTGTCTTCCATCACACATTCTTGAAGCATATGGGGAAAAACCCATCTTAAAAAGGTAAATGAGCTTCAAGATGGAGATGAATCTGAACCAGTGTTCTTCATTTGGCTGAGGTCACAATCTTTCACGCATATTAATTGTTCAGTATTTATCAATACAAAATAATTACAATTTTATTTATGTCAAATTTACTACACTTTAACTGAGGTTTAAAATTTATAGCTGAACTATGGGTTTTATTAAATGATGAGTAATAATCATTATAAAGTGATTGGTCTCAAAATTGGAAGTGTAGACAAGTGAATGCTTATGTATCAATTTGTAATAATTTTATATCAATAAATACAATATATATGCAAAACATTGTGACCTAGGCCAATTGAAAAGTGCCAATTCAGTATGAAATCACTTCAGGGGTCTTTTGACATTTATCAGATGTTCAATGTTGTATGTTCTGGCAGCAATTACATTAATGATAACATATGCTTATATTGGACAGTTGAAGAGTTGGAGTGTGGAGTAGATTGAAGCCTGTCCATTAAAGCATGAAGATTGGCTAGCATATATGTGTAGAGATGGTAATCTGGACCAACCAATGATTGCTGGCTTAGTATGAAATACATATATTGGTGATTATTTATCTTTTCAACACATATGTGTTCAAGTGTATCAGTATTATGAGATGGAATGGAGAGTGGTGGGTCATGTGAAAGTCTGTGCTCAAATACCCTATATATTACATATATAACCACATGTATATAATAAGCCTGAGTTTCAGTTATTAATAAAACCAATAAATTAATCATTCACTGAGTTGAAAATTTTTATATCTGTCTGACAGTGATAAGATAGTGCCTAATAAATGATTAGTAGTAATTATGAAAGTATTAATTAATTTGAATTATTATTGTAATTTGAATTGCAAATGTCAAAATTTTCTATCACATAAGATAATAATTGAAAATTATTACTAATTAATTATTAGGCTACAGTATCTATTATTATTATTATTATTTTTATTATTATTATTATTATTATTATTATTATTATTATTATTATTATTATTATTATTATTATTATTATTATTATCATCATCATTATCATTATCATCATTATTATCATTATCATCATCATAATCATAATCATCATCATTATCATAATCATCATCATTATTATTATTATTATTATTATTATTATTATTATTGACATATATGGATTTGCTACTTGGTAGCTGTTTTTATTAAATATAAACATAAAATGTCATTAGTGCAATTATTATTTTATATGCTTTATTAATAAAGATTTTAAGACTTCTCATTCGATAATTTAATATACAAAATTAATAAAGCGTATGACACACTTGAATAAGAAGCTATAAAGATACACAGAAATTATTACACGCTAACAGTACTGCTATGAATATGAGGCAAAAGGCCTCGAAAGCGCTTAGCGTGTAATAATTTCTGTGTATCTTTATAGCTAAATTATAACACGCTAAGCGCTTTTGAGGCTTTTTGCCTCATATTCATAGCAGTACTGTGAGCTGCAGAATGAGGAAATAGGCCCTATTTCCTTGTTCTGCAGCTCACAGTACCGCTATGAATATGAGGCAAAAGGCCTCGAAAGTGCTTAGTATGTAATAATTTCTGTGTATCTTTATAGCTTCTCATTCAAGTGTGCCATATGCTTTGTTAATTTTGTATATGCTTTATTAATGATATTTTATGAAAGAAAATACGCTTATACTTAAATTTTTTTAACTACCTCAAATATTGATCTGTTTAATGAGTTTGAATTTTTTACATGTTATAATTTGAAACAATAGTTCCCAATTCATTTTAACCACAGAATCCATTCAACCACTGAATCCTTTCAACCTGGATAAATTTTGGGAGAGCCCTGACAATTTTTGTCTGATTCTAAAAAAAAAAAATACAGCAAATCCAAAACTCAAAATAATAATTTTCTGAAAATCCAAAAACAAAGAAATAGGATTAATGATGGAAAAAATAAATAGCATTAATTCAAATTTAATGCAATATATCATCATCATCATCAACCATTATCAATCCACTGAAGAATGAAGGTCTCTCCAAGTTCAATCCATCTTCTCTGATTTTAGCTTCTTTTCTTCACATCACTCCTGCACCCTTTCTCATCTCATCCATCTATCTCACATGTGGTCTTTTTCTAAGTCTTTTACAATCTCTTGGAATCCAGTTTAAGATTTCAATTGTCCATCTAGTATCATTTCTTTTAGAAATATGTCCAGCCAACTCCACTTCAGTCTTTTAATAACATGAAAGGCTAAAACCTTCAATGAAATGTCTTAAAATGCTTATGTGACATCCAATCAGATGTAATAATGATTGCACTTGTAACTCTCAATTCAAGAACACAAGCCAGAACATGAGAAAAAAATTTTACACACCTTTTTCTTTACTTAAATTTATATATAAATATATCAGAATCAAGCATTCTAAATTAAGAGAATGAAGCTTAAAACCTCTTCACATATTATTCACTAAATATTATATATAAATAAACAACATGAACTCTTTCGATTTACAATGAAACAATTTTCAAATTTAATGAAGTGATAGTAACAAATGTATATATATTAAATTTATTAAGTGCTAGCAGATGATCTAATAATAATGGGAAATGCTAAAACCTTCAAAAGTGCCTTAAAAATGCTTATGTGACAGCGAGTCAGAAGTAATAATGACTGCACATGCAACTCTCAATTCAAGAAGACAAGCCATAACATGAGAAAAAGATGTGACCCACCTTCTTCTCTTCTTAAACTTATATATAAATGAGTCAGACTCAAGCATTCTGAACTAAGAGTGTGAAACTTAAAACATCTTCACATTTAATTCATTAAATATTATATTTAAATAAATAACGCAAAATCTTTCGCTTGTGTTCTTGAATTAAGAGTTCCACATCCAGTCATTATTACATCTGATTGGCTGTCACATAATCATTTTAAGGCACTTCTGTTGAAGATTTTAGCCTTTCATGTTATTATTAGTCATCTGCTAGAGCTGAATAAATTTAATATATTTACATTTGTTACTATCATTTCATTAGATTTAAAAATTGCTTTATTGTAAATCTAAATATTTCACATTGTTTATATATATATATATGATAAACAAAAATGCAAGTTAAAAAACTTGCTAACGCTTGTATTTATATCCACAGATGGCGTTCTACCAAAAACACCGATACAGCGTATGTTTTGTTTACATAAACGTCAGAGTAGTATTCACTATCTCTAACTATAATTCCACTTTCAGATCATGATTTCAAGCTATTTGCTATCATCAGTGAAAGACAGGAATAAAGAAACTAGATCTAAACACAAACTCTGAGCGTTTATGAAACAATTTCTATTTAGCTTGCAAGCGTGAATTTTTTAGACACGTAATGTCTTCAAACTCAGCATAGTAAACCAGATAGCTATATGGGTCTGATCTCAGTTCAGCATCACCACATAGTAGAAGCCTCTGCAATCTATATCATTGCAAGAAAGACCTCAAAGGTACATTTATGATAAACAAAAATGCAAGATAAAAAACTTGCTAATGCTTGTATTTATGTCCACAGATGGCGTTCTACCAAAAACACCGATCAAGCGTATGTTTTGTTTACATAAACGTCAGAGTAGTATTCACTATCTCTAACTATAATTCCACTTTCAGATCATGATTTCAAGCTATTTGCTATCATCAGTGAAAGACAGGAATAAAGAAACTAGATCTAAGCATTTATGAAACAATTTCTATTCAGCTTGCAAGCGTGAATTTTTTAGACACGTAAATGTCTTCAAACTCAGCATAGCAAACCAGATAGCTATATGGGTCTGATCTCAGTTCAGCATCACCACATAGTAGAAGCCTCTGCAATCTATATCATTGCAAGAAAGACCTCAAAGGTACATTTATGATAAACAAAAATACAAGTTAAAAAACTTGCTAACGCTTGTATTTATGTCCACAGATGGCGTTCTACCAAAACACCGATCAAGCGTATGTTTTGTTTACATAAATGTCAGAGTAGTATTCACTATCTCTAACTATAATTCCACTTTCAGATCATGATTTCAAGCTAATTGCTATCATCAGTGAAAGACAGGAATAAAGAAACTAGATCTAAACACAAACTCTGAGCGTTTATGAAACAATTTTTATTCAGCTTGCAAGCGTAAATTTTTTAGACAAGTAATGTAAACACAAACTCTGAGCATTTATGAAACAATTTCTATTTAGCTTGCAAGTGTGAATTTTTAGACACGTAATGTCTTCAAACTCAGCATAGCAGACCAGATAGCTATATGGGTCTGATCTCAGTTCAGCATCACCACATAGTAGAAGCCTCTGCAATCTATATCATTGCAAGAAAGACCTCAAAGGTACATTTATGATAAACAAAAATGCAAGTTTAAAAACTTGCTAACGCTTGTAAACAAAACATACGCTTGATCAGTGTTTTTGGCAGAACGCCATCTGTGGACATAAATACAAGCATTAGCAAGTTTTTTAACTTGCATTTTTGTTTATTCATAAATGTACCTTTGAGGTCTTTCTTGCAATAATATAGATTGCAGAGGCTTCTACTATGTGGTGATGCTGAACTGAGATCAGACCCATATAGCTATCTGGTTTGCTATGCTGAGTTTGAAGACATAACGTGTCTAAAAAATTCACACTTGCAAGCTGAATAGAAATTGTTTCATAAACGCTCAGAGTTTGTGTTTAGATCTAGTTTCTTTATTCCTGTCTTTCACTGATGATAGCAAATAGCTTGAAATCATGATCTGAAAGTGGAATTATAGTTAGAGATAGTGAATACTACTCTGACGTTTATGTAAACAAAACATACGCTTGATCGGTGTTTTTGGTAGAATGCCATCTGTGGACATAAATACAAGCGTTAGCAAGTTTTTTAACTTGCATTTTTGTTTATCATAAATGTACCTTTGAGGTCTTTCTTGAAATGATATAGATTGCAGAGGCTTCTACTATGTGGTGATGCAGAACTGAGATCAGACCCATATAGCTATCTGGTTTGCTATGCTGAGTTTGAAGACATTACGTGTCTAAAAAATTCACGCTTGCAAGCTGAATAGAAATTGTTTCATAAACGCTTAGATCTAGTTTCTTTATTCCTGTCTTTCACTGATGATAGCAAATAGCTTGAAATCATGATCTGAAAGTGGAATTATAGTTAGAGATGGTGAATACTACTCTGACGTTTATGTAAACAAAACATACGCTTGATCGGTGTTTTTGGCAGAACGCCATCTGTGGACATAAATACAAGCGTTAGCAAGTTTTTTAAGTTGCATTTTTGTTTATCATAAATGTACCTTTGAGGTCTTTCTTGCAATGATATAGATTGCAGAGGCTTCTACTATGTGGTGATGCTGAACTGAGATCAGACCCATATAGCTATCTGGTTTGCTATGCTGAGTTTGAAGACATTAGGTGTCTAAAAAATTCACGCTTGCAAGCTGAATAGAAATTGTTTCATAAACGCTCAGAGTTTGTGTTTAGATCTAGTTTCTTTATTCCGGTCTTTCACTGATGATAGCAAATAGCTTGAAATCATGATCTGAAAGTGGAATTATAGTTAGAGATAGTGAATACTACTCTGACGTTTATGTAAACAAAACATACGCTTGATCGGTGTTTTTGGTAGAACGCCATCTGTGCATATATATATATAATATGTAGTGAATTAATGTGAAGATGTTTAAGCTTCATGATTTTAGTTCAGAATGTTTGAATCTGACTTATTTATATATAAATTTAAGTAGAGAAGAAGGTGAGTTCCATGTTTTTCTTGTGTTCTAGCTTGTGTTCTTGAATTAAGTTCCATGTGCAGTCATTTTTACATCTGATTGGCGGTAACATAAGCATTTTAAGGCAATTTTTTCAAAGTTTTTAGCCTTTCACATTATTATTATTAGATCATCTGCTAGTGCTTAATAAATTTAATATATTTACATTTGTTACTATCATTACATTAGATTTGAAAATTGCTTCATTGTAAATCAAAATATTTCACATTGTTTATTTATATATAATATTTAGTAAATTAAATGTGATGTTTTTAAGCTTCATGCTCTTAGTACCAAATTCTTGAGTCTGACTTATTTATATATAAATTTAAGTAGAGAAAAAGGTGTGCCCCAGCTTTTTCGCATGTTCAGGCTTGTGTTCTTGAATTGAGAGTTCCATGTGCAGTCATTATTACATCTGATTGGCTGTCACATAAGCGTTTTAAGGTGCTTCTGTCAAAGGTTTTAGCCTTTCATGTTATTATTAGATCATCTGCTTGTGCTTAATAAATTTAATATATTTTCAGTCTTTTAATTTTATCAATGAGGTCAGTAACACCTGTTTGTTCTCTTACCCATACATTGCATTTTTGATCTCATTTTGTTATTAGCAACATTCATCTCACCATACTTCTTTGAGTGGTCTGAATTCTCTGTATTGCTCTTTTAGTAAGGGTCTAAGTTTCAGATCCATAAGTAAGAACTAGTAAAACACATTTATTACAAACCTTCCTTTTTAAACACATAGGCATAATTCCTTTTGGTATCAAGTTATTTCTACCAAAAGCACTCCAAACAAATTTAATTTTATGATTAATTTTAATCAGTAGGTTTCCATCTGTATTAATAATTTAACCAATGTATTTGTAACTATTGACTTCTTCTAACTCATCATAATCAATCTCTATTTTCATATTTTGAGAAAATCCATTAAACATTACTTTAGTCTTTTTAGCATTATCTTTAGTCCTACTTTCATCTGATAACTCCTGCATTATTTTCTGCAGTTCTAAAGCATTATTTGCAAAAATAACTATATCATCTGCAAAATTTAAATGACTTAAATAATCTCCATTTATTTTCACTTCTTTAGCTTCCCATTTTAATCCACAAAATACTTACTGTAGCACTGCTGTAAATTTTTGGAGATATGGAGACACTCTGTCTTACATATCCTTCTCAATATTGATTTTCCCAGTATTATTATGTAATCTAAATGTTGCTGTTGCATTTTTATAAATATTCTTTAAAATATGACAATATCCTGTATATATATATATATATATATATATATATATATATATATATATATATATCAAGGTATATATATATATATATATATATATATATACCTTGATGATCCAATGTTTCAATCACTGAAGAAATATTTATAGAATCAAATGCCTTTTTATAATCTACAAATACAAAGCATAATGGTAACACTTATTCATTTGTCCTTACTATAACTTCTCTAGATACCTGGATATGATCTATTGTACTAAAACCACTTTTAAATCCAGCTTGTTCTCTTAATTGGTGAAAATCCAATGTTCTCTGTAGACAAGTTGTACTTATCTTGGTATTTTTTTTTTTGTATAAAACTGATAAAAGACTGATAAATCTGTAATTTCTAATATTTTCTTTATCACATTTTGTAAATATTCTATTAATACTGCATTTTTCCAATCATCTGGTATATCTTTATCATTTAGACATTTGGTATATAACTTTGCTAAAAAAAATTCTATTTCTTCACCTGCTTCTTTTAATATATCAATTATAATTCCAAAATTACCTTGAGCCTTTCCTTTCTTCATATATTTAATTGCATGTCTCACTTCTTCATTTAAAATTCTGGACAATTGCAAAGATGTAATAGATATAGGAGGTACTTGTTCTTTATTATTATATAATTCTTGATAGAAGTCTTCTACCCATTTCTCGATGTCATCTCTATTATAGGTAATAATCCATCTTTTTTTCTTATTGCAGATATAAATTTTCTTACAATACCAAAATGTTGTTTTACACTCTTGAGACTTTTATTGTCTTCTACAGCTTTCCTTGCTAGTTCAGTTATACTTTCTAATATCATTTTCAACTCTTTTCCGCATCATTTTGTTTTCAATAATCTTTCAAAATTTGATTTTAATGGGAAATCTTAAAATTCACATGGCAGTTTTTTTGAGATTGTAATATAAATTTATGCTTACAATAAGTTTATAGTCAATTTATTATAGATAAAAAAATTGTTTGAAATAAAATAACACCCTAGATTAGTATTTATTCTTTCTAGTTACTGCAACAGTGACATGAAGGTGGGCACAAAATGGCTACAATGATGGATTGCATGTGTTTCAAAACATGCACATATGCACAAGTAGCAAAAAAAATCCAGGAACAATCATATAAAATAGATAACACACCAAGTAATAGCAATAAAAATGAAAACATACAAAGATTACATCGATCCACAGCGAATGATCTGAACAAGTTGGATTTGTTCATAGCAACATTGAACCATGGAATGTTAAAAAAGGTCTTTGAAGCTTTTAATGGAACAATACTGAAAGAATTATATAAATCATTCAAACATTTCTTCATGGAAAAATCGATAAATGTTGTGATTACTGATTATTTTTGTAGCCTATTTACATTACCAAAAGATATACTATTTGATCTACTCACAGCCAACAAGTTGTGGACATCGATTCATTGTATATAGCATATCATCCAAATCCTAGATACATTGTCTGAAATATAAAACACAAGAGTTAAGGGATAGTTTTCAAAGAGAAACATAATCTTGGATTGCTATGCATTAATAATAGTAAAACTGAATAGACACAACATTAGAAATGGTACCCTGAAAAAGGCCTATTTAAATTCCAAAAGTGAAAACTTTGTTAAATTAATACATAAACAGATTGTTCAAGTATATGGCTTTAATTTGCTCTAATTAATACATAAACAGATTGTTCAAGTATATGGCTTTAATTTGCTCTAATTCTGGCAGCTTTTATGTTATCATAGTATATTTTTGGCTTATTTAATTTTAAAAAGTACCGTAAGATGATACCCTCACTTGAATTATTTTACAAGTCAAACATCAATAATATAGGTGTTCAAAGCTAGAACAAAGAGAGAAGCCACACCTTTTTAGATGTTGATTGGTAGATTAGCATTTCTTTCAATGGAAAACCATCAATTTTTACCACTTCAACTTCTGTTTTCACTGTAAAACAAAAATTAATGTCTTACAATGTTTTTTTAATTATTTTTTTTACATATTATGAATTATTTTCATAAAATATACTGAATATATAGTTATTTTAGAAAAAATAGTTAGATTTTAGAAAAAAGTTGTATGCTTTTACAGGAACGTAAAAAACCAGTGCTAACAACAATTTTGACATCCTGTCAACAGTTTTCGTTGATCAAATCTCTTTGTTTGATTTTCAAACAAAAATTAATGTTTTATAATATTTTTCTGACATTTATTTACACATTATAATGTATTTTGGTAAAATATTCTGAAAATATAATTAATTTTAAAAAAATGGTAAGATTTTACTAAAAAATTATTTCGTTATACAATAATGCAAATTGACGAGGGAAATCAATGATGTTTGCATCAGTTTGCAATTTGCTACCAACAATTTTTTTGAATTTTTCCACTATTGAATACTTTTATAATTATAAGTAAAATTTTATTTTTGAAAAAACTTTCATTCACTTTCATAACCTGACAAATTATTAATATACTTTTACCAAATGAAACTAAAATAAATATAATATTAAAAGATGAATATATTTTTATGGCTGAGTTTCCTAATTGACAAATCAAAACTTTAGAACGTTAATTCACTCAGCTAATAATATCTTGAACAAGGGAAGGGTTACTGGAGCAATTTAAGACAGTTCTTCAATTTCAGCCTAACCTGCTCCCAAATATGCTGGTACCAATATAGAGAAACAGTTTTTCATTTAGAGTTACATCACACAAGAATGTAGAACCAAAAGATATTCCATCTCAAATAAGAAATCATGAGGCAATGTGGTGTTTTATGATAAAAGAATAAAGAATCAGTATTATCATTGCAAAGGGTGTGAATGCCTAATCAATGTTTGTTCTAAAATGCCTTGTGACCAAATGTAAAATAAAAATTACTCCATTGCATCAATGTCTGAAAATATATAATGAATCATGAAAGTACATTAAATAATAGCTCTCAAATAGAACAAGTTGTAGAAGCTGAAAGAGCCATCAAGTCTACTCTGCCATTGAATGATGAACCAGAAATACAAATAATGGAAATCTCCTACAATGCTAGCATTCTCATCCCTGTTGATAATGTAATTAGTTCTGTTGTTGAACAATCAGAATATCAATTTAATATTTTAAACAAACCAACTCCAGAGAGATTATGAAATCACTTTCACAATATATGCTCATTAAAGGAAATTCAGTGGTATTCAACAAACTGATGCCTAGTCAACCACTACATAAGAAAAAAGAGAATAAAGGACAGACAAAAGATAATATGGGCACTGATGCAGAAGTTAGTGTTGTGATAGACATTGCAAAAAAAGTTAAAACCAATATTGGCAAGGAACACACTGATTCTACAATTCCTGTTGATGAAAATAATTTTTGGAGGAGGTGAGTCATGCTCAGATAAACTAAATAAAATCATAGACCCTCCCATTATAACTACTAATAACTTAACAGAGAATATATGTCAATCAAAACAGTTGATAATTATGATATAATTTAATGTGCTTGTTGCTAAGTAATTTGTTTTTTATTTTTATCCTAGTACTGTTTATCTTTAGTTAGTTGCAATTTTTTGTGCTTTTGTTTTAAGAAGTGGTGGGATTGATAAAAGATGTTAATGAAGATAAGAATTGCATCATTAAACATTAGGGTTATTAACTCCACTAATAGAATTTACCAATTGAAACAATGGTATGATATTATCCATATGCGTCTAACAGGTGTACTTGAAACAAAAATATATAATGGTTCACATATTGACCCATCCCTTTACTTTATAAGTAACAATTTTACAGCCTTCTCTAAATCTTCTGACTCACCGTCTGCAGGTACAGAGATTACAGTAGATAAACTTAGCTCTTTTACCTTTTTTAAAATTTGATATATTGATGAACACATTACTATTATTTCAGTGTGACATAAAGCAATGGTGCTAGATGTAATTTTTGTATATATTCTTTCTGGATCTACAATAATGATCAGGCTAATCCTCACATTTAATTTTATGCTTAGTTCTACCCCCTACCCATGCATGCTTATGGGTGATTTTAATTTTTCATATGAAAAATTTGTTAAAAAGTGGTTACATCTTTTTTCTTTCCCACTAATGTGTTGGGAAGTTTTTTTGTCAATGTTACCATTTCCTTTAATAATGGAAGACATTATTTACTAATTGATTTCATGTTTTATTCCCTATCTATTCATCACCTTATTAATCTAAAAATTAAAAAAAAAAGCACTCTATTCAGACAATGCTGCACTTGTCACTAAAATTGATCTGTATTTCTATAATAAAAATGTAATATCCACTGGACACACTATTAGAATAATACTACCATCTAGAACACCTGAATTTCTGTTTTCAGAAATTTATATATATTTAAATAAATTGAGTAAAATTGATATGGATCTAGCATAAGCTTGAATAGCATATGTAAGCATATTATCAAACATGATTTACCATATAGCTAGAGTCACACCATCACCAACAGGCCTATTGGCACTAATGAAAAAAATCTACAAAAATATTATACAGACTCCATTCTCAGTAAATGAACAATAAAAATGAAAAAAAAAAAACTTAAAAAAATTATATAATGGAACAGAATCAACATTCAAAGATTATCTAGCAATAAAGAAGAGGAGAATATTTATTGGACAAACTCATACAAGATCTAGAAATTATATCAGATGGTTCTTGTGTCACTCTCCTTCAATCAGAATACCAATAGCCATCCACATGCAAACAGAAACAGTTAGGGGGTAATTACCTACTGGATCTGGCCTCCTTGTATTATAGGGATAGGTTCCAATCTGGCAACTCATATAACATTGCAAAAAGGATTCTGGTGAGTGAAAAAAATAAGATATTTTTTCCCAAATGAATTTACAAGAAAACTGGAGTATATAGCTGAATCTTTCCATCCCATCCTTCTTGGAATACTTTGCTTTGTATTTGGACATTTAAATTTCTTTGTCTCCAATTATCTAGCAAATCTAGCAAACTTCTTATCAAAAATATACACAATATAAAATTTATATCCTATATCACTAGTACATTTTTTAAAAATAAAGAAAAGATATCAACCATGGAAAAACTAAGATCAATTTCAATAATTCTATTGGGGACCAATGTATTGGAGCGTGTTCTAAAAGTTAGATTGGAGCCATACATTTTACCTGTGATATCTAAATGCCAATTTGCAAAAAAAGGGCTTACCAACTAATCAAACAGCTTTTATATTCAAAACTGTTTCAACACAGTAAGACTAAAAAAAAAGTATGGTCCTGTTGTGATTCAGTTGGATATTAAATGTGTGTTTGATACAATTTCTATTGACATTCTTATTAACACTTTAGCTTAATCAAGTATAACTAAAACTTACCTTTATGTCTTGAATAATTTGCTTCAGAACAGGGAATACATAATAACTATAAAAGGATAAATATCACCGCTTATTATCTCCATTTGTTTTACACATCAAAGTTCACCATTGAGCACACTTCTTTTCTCAATATACATAAAACCTTTACTAGCAGCCATCAAAAAAGATATGACAGGCATATATATTTCAGACTTAAACACCAGTATTAAGAGTGGTTCTTACATGGGTGATACTGTGATTTTCTTATCATCCTGAAAACAAATTTCACTTGTAATAAAATTGCTAAAATAATACACTGATAAATTCAAACTCACATTTAATATGGAAAAATCAAGTGCATGAAAAATCTACCCAGGACACAATATTATAGAACATTTTAAAGGAAAACCAAGATGTTTTAGGTTTTTCTTTTTACTTAAATCCCACACATATGAGAACAAGTATTAAAAACCAACTAACAGATAAAATAGAACATATAATTAACTCACTAACAAAAGCATATCTTTCTCTATATGCCAAAGTTTCATTATACAACATGCTAATTATGAATAGAATGTCATATTATACACCATAATAAAATTTACAAAGAAATTTATTACCCATAGGCATACACTATCGAGAACACATCTCTGGGGTACAATAATTTCATCAATCTCAATCAGAAAGCTCCAGTGTCAATTGGAAAACAATGACCTGGGTCTACATTAAACAAAAGTATTTGAAATACATAAATCACTTAATATCACCTCACGGTAGATGGAGGAGTTTCTTTACTTGGAAATAGCATTTAAAATCACGACCTACCTGCACTTACAGGGTATTCAAAGGCCATTCGAGACTAGTCCTTAAAATACAAAATTTACCTATATCCCCCAAAAGATAAATATCAATATTGTGAAGTATTTTTAATACTTTTCTCAGCCAGAAAAATTCATAAAAAGTCTATATTTGAACTTACAAATAAACAACTATGTCACAAATGTAGATATTGGTCACTTGAGCCTAAATTCTTTGATTTTCTGGTTAAGATGAACTTAGAAGTATTACCTTCCAAACATTTTTACAAATATGAAAGACAGATTCAATAAATATATGATTGCTGTGGTCTTTGTAAATGGGAGTCTGGAACCGAATCTCACATTTATTTCTCATGTCCCAGCTTTGACCAGATCAAGGCAGAAATACCAGTCATATATATATATATATATATCAAAATACATATACAATTATATATATATATATATATCAAAATACAGTACAGTTATATAATTTATATAAATTGTACTGTATTTTGATATATATATATATATATTGATTTGTATATTACATATATTGTGAAACGAATACAGATATCAAACTTTATTTATTATATATATATATATATATATATATTGAATATAAGTTTAAGGAATTTTGTAAATATTTTTTTTGAATGTACATACTAATATATTTGTTCTGTATGCTATATGGTGCTCAAAATGCATGTGTATATGAAAACAATTCAAGAAGACTACTAATTGCATTTAGAAATAAACTAGAAACAATAAAGGGATAGGAAACTTTCTGATTACAAGGTATATAGAGACACCTGGTTGAGACGCTTGCAATCTTCAAAACTACAGCAAGACACCCTTGCCTCAATAATACTATCTGTTTTTCTTGATTGATTTGTTATTTCTAGTGACTATGATTTAATTAAGTTTGTAAAAAAAAAAAACAGTAAATAAGTGTAACCAATATTTTTCTTTACAAAGAATGAATAAAATACCTTTGAAATATAAAATTCAGCTGACAGAAAGATCTTCCACTTTACTTTATAATTTATATGATCACATTGTATACTGCAAGTTTTAGACACATTTCACACATTTAATCGGAGCTCAAAAATTATTTTCTTTATGGAAGTGTTCAATGAAATCGTAGATGTTTGCAGAACTGAACTTGGGAGCATTGGATCTAAACTGTTCATTTTCAAATATTTGCCAATTCATTGAAACAAATATTATTTTATTCTTTAATTTTGGACTCATATCAGAAAATACATTAATTCATAGCACATGAACTTTTGCACTTGTAGATATTTGTGATATTGTGGAGTTGAAGACAGTACTGATAATATAATAAAGTAAAATTCAATAATAACCATGCATTACAATGTTTTCCACTCTTTTACACGATGATAAAAATGCATAGAAATCATATCCTATCTTATATATGAATGAGGTACTGGAGGAATAACGATGTACTAACATGGGCATGGTGACTTTAGTGTTTTATAGTATTACTTTACCCAAT
Source organism: Epiperipatus broadwayi (assembly GCA_028023455.1). Lineage (NCBI taxonomy): Eukaryota > Metazoa > Onychophora > Udeonychophora > Euonychophora > Peripatidae > Epiperipatus > Epiperipatus broadwayi. The sequence continues at coordinate 71,643 of JAQFVV010013640.1, read as the reverse complement.
AACCTGAAGGTAATTCATGAAATACAGGCATATTTAGAAATGATGGTCAGAGTTTATGTGTTGCAGGATAATGTGATGTGGTGAAGTTTAGTTGATGCGTGAACTGATAATAATATAGTAATCTGAGAAAATATTGAAACTGAAACACTAATCATTTCAGTAGTAAAGCACGTAAATGCTTATGAATAGAATCTTATATTGCATCAATCTTTATACAATCATCCGAATTTCAGTTTCATGTATTTGTAAAATGTAAAAACGCTATTAGTATTTCAGAAAATTATTTACTTTCATATATAAAAAATCCAATAGAATTACTTTTTTCCTTTTTTGAAACTATATTTTTAAAGTGAAAATAAGTTTATTATTATTTTTTTATTATTAATAATGATTGTGATGGTTTTGAAGAAAAAGAAAAATTACCTGTAATTTAGTGTATATGAAGAACCTTGGTTGTACTAAACCCCCCCCCCCCCATCCTTCAGTCAAACTCTGTATTGCTTAATTCTGGCTTAATAATAAATTGAAGAGCTAAAGATATTCTGAACAACTAAGAAGTAAAATGTTTATTATTTTTGTCTATTCAATTTAGAGAAGTAGTAGAATGATGGATTCCTGCAATGAATGGCTTCTGGATTAAAGTGCAACATTCCATTTCTTAGGTGTAAAATATGGTCACATGATTTCTACAGTAACTGACTTCTAATCTTGTAGTTTAATTATAATTATGAGAAATAATTAGTAATCTTTTTTATTAATATATATGATAAAAATTTAGCTGTGGATTTTATATTTTATTGCACCACAGAGATTTAATGAAAAAATAGTAAGATTAATAAACATCAAAATAAAAATAGTAAGATTGTCAACTTATGAAGAGAAAAAATTGAGTGTGTTTCATTCTTGTTTTATTCTTTGTGTTTCTAACTAAAAAAAAAAACAGATATTATTTTTTTAATAAGTATTAAATGGTTGAAAGCTGGTTTCTAAAAAAAATGGTAAATTTGTTGAAAAAATGTCCAATATACTCTGTTCAGATTTAAATCTAGATTGTAGGAGTGGTAAGGAAATATATTGATATTGAACCACAAATATGTTAATTTATTCAATACAGAGAGATATTAACATGGAAACCGTTAAAAATGTTTTTAAACCTGTAACATACTAAATTTGTTAATAAATCTCTCTTTTGCAATATTCTTCAACAATAGTGGAAAATCGTTTTATTTACAATGGAAATATTCAAGGATATTACTTTACTTTGTCAATACTTTGTATTAGCATAAAAGTATTGAGAAATTCATAAAAAAAAAAAAACAAAAAAAAAAAAACAACGTAAATTTGTTACTATGAAAATTTTTCCTGAGTTCAAATTTAAAATCAATAATTTCAAAATCTTTTTAAAATTAAAAAAAATATTTAAGCTTATATAAAACTCAATTAGATTTCTTCATGATTAAAAAAAAGCTATTACTTGGAATAGACGTTTTAGCAGTTTCATTCAAATTGGTTAGGAGTACATTATTGAAAAATCCACACATTACACAACATTTACAAAATCCATTAAAATTATTCTGTGAATTTTAAAGGATAATAATATAAAAGTTAAAAACAAAAATTTTAATGCATTATTGAAAAATATATAATTTTAAAGATATAAAAAATACTTTTCCATAGTTTTCAAATTTTATATTTTTCAGCAAAATTATTTTGCATATAATCTTCACAACTTCTTTATATATATATATATTCACACACACATACCCTTATAGTTCTATATAGATAACAAATTAGAGCAAATATACTATAAAGTATTACCATTCAAGTTTGATTTCAATACAGTACACGAGGTTTAGAGTAATCAACTTTTAAAATAAAAAGAAAAACATTATTTTATTTATTTTTTCAAAGAACTTTATTTCTTAAAGCTATAACAGTAATGTAAATATTTTCTAATCTCACTGCATCATTTTCTGATGAGCAAGTTTCTTCTTTTGGTTGTTTTAAATCTGAAAGTACTTTAGGAACGGCTTGTTTCTTTTCGGTAAGAATGACTTCAATATGAAAAGGACTGCTCGTGTATGGATTAATTCGGCCGTGAACTCGATAAGTTCTCCGATGCATTTTGAGTGCTCTGTTAACTTGAATATGTTCAATAACAAGATGATCTGTATCCAAGTTTTTATATTCAGAATTACTTTCTGCATTTTTCAATATCTGCAGCACAAACTCTGCCCTTTTCTTTGGCCATCGGCCCCGAGTATACTTCCAATTCTTGCACTGAGATTTTCTGCCTACACCACCATTGAATCTTTTAAAAGGAACAATTTCTTTCTTATTTATAACGTTTTTTTTTAAAATAACATGTAGCTCACCTTAAATGCATCTTTTTAATAGCCTGAGCTGTCTCTCTAGTATTTTTAAAATGTACTATTAAATTCGAACCACATGCTTTACATGATGTGGCATTTTCTGGATCCATGGAATACTGTGCCATCTTGAGACTCTGATGGAAATCTTAAATAACATTAATTGAAAAAAAGATTATTTAACATTCAAAATGTAAAAGTATGCTGATTTGCAATCTACTAAATATTTAATTCAAAATGTTATTATATTGGATACTCTTATTTTTTCTTTTTCTATCTTTGATTCATAACATAAATGATAATTTTCTGAGGACAATAATTACCATGAACATAATTTTTATCATGATGAAAAAAAAGAATTAGGTGAAGATTTAAATTTATATATATATATATATTATAACGATTGGGGTGATAGTTGACCTAATGTAATCTGCACTACAGGACGCCACTAGGCATTTGAACCTAGAAAATTTATATAGTAGGCAGATACGTAAGTAAAAAAAATAATTTTATTCTGGTTGATTCTGATCATTAGCCTATTGTCACTAGCTCAGTGGAGATGCAGAGATAATAATATATATCTTTAATTTATATCTTAAATATAAAAAAATAAAAACCACTGCCAGTAATTAATACCACAAACAATATTTATTTACGCACATATATAATCATTTTAAATTTGAGGAATAACATTTATTATTTAGATTTTAATATTAATTTTTAATTTAAATTATTATTTTAAGATTGTTGAGTATGAATGAATTTAATATTTTTATTAAGATCATCAAGTATGAATAGACTACATAGATCTGCATTTGAAAAGAAAATATTCTATCCCTTATTTAACCTTAGGCCAAAAGTTCGCAGTCAAACCAGCGTCAATCCATCTGATACATTAATGTATTCAAGGTAGCATGAAAACACAACACCACTAAATATACTATACTGTCAGGAATGTACATCTGAACAGTATAGTTAGAGAAGACATTGACTCTTATCCAATACAGGAATGTTACATCTGTATGGCAAGAAGAACAATAAAATAAAAACTCAATAGGAAGGGACTGCGGTCCTTTTTGCCGATTTACAATCCCATTCATAGGCAAAAGGGTTTGTGTGGGATATACAGCGATTCTACACATAGTGAACCTCATACTACATCTACTAATTACACCAATATATCCAATCCATTGACTCAATTTAACTATAAAACAAATAACCTAAGATTACCCTCTCCTAATTAATTAATATAAGTTTACAAATCTATATAGCCATTCATGCCCAACTTAAGTTTAACATTTATTTAAATTCACACAGATGAAATTTATAAAATTTGTTTTATAATGTTGAGTATAGATCAGCTGCATAAATTCCACAGTTAAAAAAGATTCCAAAATAAACATAACCGATCAAAATACAAAGTCGTTGATAATGTCAATTGCAGAGGGATTACAAAAAAACGAATGGGATTCATCATAAGATGCCGCATTGAGATCGACAACCTATATTCTAACTGAATATTAAACCACAACACAATTAACTGCTAACAAATCCATGCAGCGTCCATACCCAACTTAAATTTATGCATTTAAATAATTTATACAAATAAATATTAATAGAAATAAAAAAAATGTAAATGATTTTTTTTTTTAGCAAACTCAAATATATATAATTTAAACCTTAATTATCAATTCGAAAATCAAATAAGAGTTCAATTTAAAATTTAGATTAGTTGAATCTTTAAAAAAATATTTGACAAAAGTTCTTAATTACTTTTTTTTTGTTAATTTGTAATTTCATAGCTCATGGTAGAAGAGTCCAGGTTTCTGTTTCTAATTCCCATGGCATCTCCATTGGAAGACCGATCTGTTGTTCTGGAGGTGACCTTAGCTGGTTTCATTTTGAAATTACAATCATTTCATTTTTTTAAAAAAGAGTGTGATATGTGCGTCCTATCACATGTCTCAAACACCCAAAAAAGCTGGAAATGTCTGGAACTTAATATTTCTCTTTTTATAGTATCCACACAGATTCAACCAACAAAACATCACTAATCCATCATTTTCATTAGGTTCCAAGCTGAGGCTTGGTGCTTCCATTGGTCAAGCTAATTTCTTTATTTTATTATCTACCTTTCATCAGACTTTTTAATTATACAAGAGCCCAAGGGCTAGCTTGCTTTTCAATTAATTTATAAAACAATCATTTCCATTTACAAAAATATTTTATCTTTAAATCTTGTACTTTTTTATAACAAAGTACATTCAAATACTTTTATGTATTAAAAAAAAAATATTTTTAAAGTTTTGCATCTGTGCGAATAAAATATATACATTTTACAACTCTTTAATTTTTTTTAGCTTTTAGATTATTAATAAATTTATTTTTATTTGCGAACTTAGTTTTTCTTTTAAATTAATGTAACGGCATATTTATATATTGTTACATATCAGTAAACTTCCTCAAAAAACAAAAACATTAAAAAAAAATAAAAAAATACTTAGTGTTAGTAATTACATTACACAAATTGATTATATATTAAAATTTCCAAAGGACAAAACTTTTTTTTTAAAAGACAACAGTAATTACACACAAATATGATAAAAAAAATTGTTAACTGTTTATTCTTTACTAACAGCTAAATTTCTGCCCCCTCCCTTCCAAGTTTCTTTACTTTTACTTTTACCTATGGCAAGTTAAATGATTAGATTTTAAACAAGACTTTTTTTTTTTTTTAAAAAAAAAAGACTTATATTAATTATTACATTTTATTTATTACTTTTTATTCCTCGTATTTATCTAAAAATATGCACAATTTTTCATACTGGCAGTACCTTTAAATCACAATTCAACCTATAACTTTATGTTAATACAAAAAATATATTTATATTCATTTCAGAAAAAATATTACAGACATGATTTACTTTCAAAAGTACTCATGGTTTATTAAACATCTGGCTATAACTTTACATTAGTACAAAAAATACATTTATTTCAGAAAAACTGTCACTGTCATGATTCATTTTTAAAATTCTCAGGGTACTGGTGGTTTACTAAAGATAGGCCCCATGTTGTGTGACAATTATAATGATTGGGGTGATAGCTGACTTAACGTAATCTGCACTACAGGGCGCCACTAGGCATTTGTACCTAGAAAATTTATATAGTAGGCAGATATGTAAGTAAAAAAAATATTTTATTCTGGTTGATTCCGATCGTTAGCCCATTGTCACTAGCTCAGTGGAGACACAGAGATAATAGTATATATCTTTAATTTATATCTTAAATATAAAAAAAATAAAAAACCACTGCCAGTAATTAATACACAAACAATATTTATTTACACACATATATAATCATTTTAAATTTGATGAATAACATTTATTATTTACATTTTAATATTAATTTTTAATTTAAATTATTATTTTATGATTGTTGAGTATTAATGAATTTAATATTTTTTATTAAGATCATCGAGTATAAATAGACTACTTAGATTTGCATTTGAAAAGAAAATATTCTATCACTTATTTAACCTTAGGCCAAAAGTTCACAGTCAAACCAGCATCAATCCATCTGATACATTAATGTATTCAATGTAGCATGCAATTACAACAGCACTAAATATACTATACTGTCAGGAATGTACATCTGAACAGTATTGTTAGAGAAGACATTGATCTTGTCCAATACAGGAATGTTACATCTGTATGGCAAAAAGAACAATAAAATAAAAACTCCATAGGAAGGGACTTTGGTCCTTTTTGCTGACTTACAATCCCATCCATAGGCAAAAGGGTTTGTGCAGGGTATACAGTGATTCTACATGTAGCAAATCTCATACTACATCTACTAATTACACCAATATATCCAATCCATTGACCCAATTTAACTATGAAACAAATAACCTAAGATTACCCTCCCCTAATTAATTAATATAACTTTACAAATCTATATAGCCATTCATGCCCAACTTAAATTTAACATTTATTTAAATTCACACAGATGAAATTTATAAAATTTGTTTTATAATGTTGAGTATAGATCGGCTGCATAGATTCCACGGTTAAAAACATTCCAAAATAAACATAACTGATCAAAATGAAAAGTCGTTGATAATGTCAATTGCAGAGGGAATACAAGAAACCCAATGGCATTCATCATAAAATGCTGCATTGACATCGACAACCTATATTCTAACTGAATATGAAAACCACAACATAATTAACCGCTAACAAATTCATGCAACATCCATACCCAACTTAAATTTATGCATTTAAATAATTTATAGAAATAAATATTAATAGAAATACAAAAAATGGAAATGATTTTTTTTTTTTTAGCAAACTCAAATATATATAATTTAAACCTTAATTATCAATTTGAAAATCAAATAAGAGTTCATTTTAAAATTTAGATTAGCTGAATCTTTAAAAATAAATTGACAAAAGTTCTTAATTACTTTTTTTTTTGTTAATTTGTAAAGTTCATAGCTCAAAGTAGAGGAGTCCAGGTTCCTGTTTCTAATTCCTGCAGCATCTCCATTGGAAGACCGATCTGATGTTCTGGAGGTGACCTTAGCTGGTTTCATTTCAGAATTACAGTCATTTCATTTATTTTTAAAAAGAGAGTGTGATATGTGCATCCTATCACACGTCTCAAACACCCAAAAAAGCTGGAACTGTCTGGAACTCAATATTTCTTTTTTTGTAGTATCCACACAGATTCAACCAACAAAACATCACAAATCCATTATTTTCATTAGGGTCCGAGCTGAGGCTTGGTGCTTCCATTGGTCAAGCTAATTTCTTTATTTTCTTATCTATCTTTCATCAGACTTTTTAATTATACAAGAGCCTAAGTGCTAGCTTGCTTTTCAATTAATTTATAAAACAATCATTTCCATTTACAAAAATATTTTATCTTTAAATATTGTACTTTTTTATAACAAAGTACGTTCTAATACTTTTATTTATTAAAAAAAAATATTTTTAAAGTTTTGCATCTGTGCAAATAAAATATATATGATTAACAACTCTTTAATTTTTTTTAGCTTTTAGATTTTTAATAAATTTATTTTTATTTGCAAACTTAGTTTTTATTTTAAATTAATGTAATGGCATATTTATATATTGTTACAACATATATAATAAACAAAACAAGTTATAAATTTCTTAACTTGCTTTTAGCTTGCATTTTATGATCCTAGATGGAGCTTTACCAATAACTCCTAACAAGCTTTGTTTACATAAATGCTGAGTGAGATAGAATTCAATATCTCTTTCATTGTCTTCCACCCCCAGACCATGGTTTAGAGCTAGTTGGCTCACATTAGTGAAGGATTGGAAAACTAGAAACTAGATCTAAATACTAGTTCTAATATCAGGATTTATCAAACACATTTCTATCAGTTTGAAAGCATGAAATTTCTCAGACAGGTAATGTCTTCAAATCCAACTTAACAAACTAGATTGCTATATGGGTTTGAAATCAGTTCAGTTTCACCATATAGTAAAAGCCTCTGCAATATATATCATTGCAAAAACCTTCAAGGGTATATTTATGATAAAAAAAACAAGTTATAAATTTCGTAATTTGCTTTTAGCTTGCATTTTATGATCACTAGATGGAGCTTTACCAATAATTTCTAATAAGCTTTGTTTACATAAATGCTGAGAGAGATAGAATTCAATATCTCTTTCATTATCTCCCACCTCCAGACCATGATTTCAAGCTAGTTGGTTCATGTCAGTGAAGGGTTGTAAGACTAGAAATTAGATCTAAATACTAACTCTTAAACCAGCATTTATTAAACACATTTCTATCAGTTTGAAAGCATGAAATTTTTCAGACACGTAATGTCTTCAAATCCAGCTTAACAAATTAGATAGTTATATGGGTCTGAAGTCAGTTCAGTATCATCATATAATACTGAATAGTTTGGGAGGTTAGATTAAAAGATAATACAATTAACACCCTCTACTAAGGAAAAAAATATTTTTGCAATAAAGGTGGATACCCACTTTTATCTATAGCCCATTATGTTTACATAGACAGTAATATACTGAACAATATATATATATATATATATATATATATGTGTGTGTGTGTGTGTGTGTGTGTAATTTTATATTTTGGTACAAAATATATAGCTTGGTGGAACTGATTTAAATTTCTCCTTTTACCATAGTTAGCACTTTGTACATACTTGATACTTGTATTCAGATTGACTCAATGATGAGATTGTGTAGTTTCATTTTTTTGCTTTGCTTATTATATTTTTATATTTATGTTTTACTCTTTTTCCAATTACTGAGGTGGATGAGCTGTGTTTAACCAAAAACCATCAGCATATTATATCAAATTTAGTAAGATAAATAATAATAATCATTATTTATTTTTCTCTTTAACGAATCCTATAGAATAACTTTAGTTTAATTTAAATGATTTTGTTAATTTATCTTGAATTAGTTGATAGAATATAATAAACACATTTTTTTATTTTTTATTTTATTTTAACAGAAATATGTAAATGAGGAGAAATCTTATTGGATAAAAGGGGAGAAGAGAATATTCAGTGATTTTTTTAAAACATGGATAGAAACAGCAAGCATATAAAAAAGGAGGATAATTTTATGCTGTTAAACATGTAACAAATATTAGAGATAATCCTTAAAATTAAACACAAATAAAGAAACTATTTTTTTTTCTTATATAATTCAAATTTTTATATTATTATGTGCTAATAACAATATGAATAGCTAAACTTAAACATGTCTGTTCAAATCTGATAACCTAGAATCTAATTGCTGGTTATCTTCCAAAATGTCTATAATTGAAATGTACTGGTATTAATAACCACTACTATGGGAATAAGAATTTTAAAAGTCAGTCTATCTGGAAATATTCTTTGTTTATAGACTAAATTAACCTTCAATGTATATTTTACTTTTATGATTGTAAATTATATAGTCATACCACATATGTGTAGAACAAAATGTTATGATTCCTTTTGTGCCAGTGTAGGAATGATAAATATCCAGCTATATCTCACTTTAAATTTATATTAGAGATAATCTTCCCACTCTGTGAATTATTTTATTGTTAAAATAATAATATAGTCTTTGAAAGAACATAATAGTTAACCAGACAGTTATTTTATAATTCTCATATCAATTATGTGATAATTGTTTCCTTGGACAATCATTCCAAGACTTCAACATTGACTAAATAAATTAAAAGTAATGAAATATTTTAACTTTGGAGAAACACCTAATAAAAATGATGAAGTTTATTAACTTATGAGGAATACTCTAATTAAAAATGATGAAATTGTTTAATGTGGAGAGGTGCTCTAAATTCATATGTCATTGTATTGAATAAGAAAAGGGTCAGCCTTAAACATTCATAACAGGATTATTTAGATGGAGTTGATATATTTTCACACATTACATTATTATACATGTCCTATCCCTTATAAATATCTCACATATTCAGAAAGCCTACGTGTGAATCAATCAATTATGGAATATTTATTATGGATGGAAATGAGGAGAAATACAATTAAACTCAAAAGATCTTATATATAGTAATTGGAAAACTATTTATTTATATGTTACACATTAAGTCATAAAAAAATGTGTTGTCGATTTTATTGTTGAATATTCAATATACTGGAAATATTATGTATTTAACTTTAATGTTGTTATTTAAATGAGTATGTATTTTGTTTTGTTTCATAATGTATATTATGCTATATGTGTATGAATTTCACAATATATATATATACACCTGGGTCTCTTTTTACACGGACTTATTTAACACGATTTTGAAGTTACGCGAACTCCGATATTGCACTATTACTTTAAATAATAAATTCCACACACTCACGTTATTGAAATTTGACTTTCAACTTAGTAATTTCAATATTTTCAGTGCTGTATAATAGTAAGATTTGATGCAATAATATAATTAAAATCATGATTTCCACATTTTATGTATACCCACATTAAATTTTACAAGATTATAATGCAAATTTGTTCAAACATTGTGCATGTTAATTTTGCATTTTAAATCATATTTTGTTTTTGCTTTTTAAAAAAGAACGTTTAATCAATTATTAATTATTTAGTGTCCGCAAGTTTATTTTTAAAAGATGAGTAATAGCAGTGGGCACAATAAAAATTGAAAATTAAAGACAAAAATAAGAATTTAATTTTTAGTTGTTAGATTAATTACTAATTACGTTGTCACCAGAAAACCATTAATTAATACAACATATTTCATCTTGTGAAGAATCTGATTTTTTTATCAGTTTGCAAACATACCTGTTTACCGGCAAATAGTGATAATAATTAAAATGTGTATAAAAAAATATAAATTACTGTAAATTATGCATAAAAATATATTATTTTAAATAAAATTAAATATTATAGTTAAAAAAAGTTTGTCTTCTGTCAATTTTTTTCAAATTTGAAATATTTTATTAGTCATATTTTATTTCCTTATTTTTTTTTTTGCATGAATTTTAAAGTAAATTTTACATTGGAGCTTTGCTTTTACGCAAGTTTTGAAAAATCACAGTCCGTATCCCTCCTTTTTCAAGGCAAGTTACGTCTAATGACCCAGGCATGTGTGTGTATATATATATATATATATATATTCTATTGGACCTAAAATAATTATTTATTAATTAAATTAATTGGATTAAACAAATGACATAGAGATTGAAGGAAATAAATTATTAGGGAACAGTGCTTGTGTAAAGGTTTAATGATTATTTAATGAATATATAATGTGCATTTACACCATATAGCTTAATCCTGTATAACTTTCCAGGGTGTTGTGCCTATAGTTGTATTATATTTAATATGTGTTATTATTTTGCCCATGTTTTAGGCACAGTCAGCCATTATCTCAGTTATTTCCTATGTTAAAATACATATTTTATATCTTAGTTCAGGCTTGTAAGACTGTACATGTCTACTAATTTAGCAGTTTTATTGATGAGGGTAAGTTTACTTCTCTTTTATTTGGGAAATTAATGTCAGCACTATTTATAATGTTATATGACATTAATCTGTACTTGTGTTCTAATCTGCAGAATAATTATTGTCATTTTATTATATTTTTATATTCATGTCTGCACTGGTACTTAATCCATGGACCAGCCGGTAATTGTGCTTATTGCTCTGATGGTGGTTTAAAAATTTATTGGATAGTTAATGCTTTGTTGTTCCATTGTGTGGATGAATACATCTACATGAATACCATTGCTATTTGTTTTATAAATATGTTTGGGTAGAGTTTCTATTCATTATGAATCTGGTGTTCACCCCCATATTCATTATGAATTTGGTGTTCTTCACCTCATCTTTAAATTGATCATATGTATTCAATTATCAGCTATTCAAAGGTTATCTGACTAATTATTTTCATAATTTATTACATATCAGTTTATATGATATTTCAAGTTGAGTTGAGAATCAAATCTCTTTGATTCATTACCTTCTCATGGCCTGCTTTTACATGTTTATCAATACAGTTTATTATTATACTAGTAAATCTAGAGTGTAGATGCCTTTGTTCTGGTATTGACATATTGAAGATCCTATTGACTAGATGTTTAAACACTTTCTCTTTCCTATAATGACTCAAATTAAATTCACTTGTGAGATAATTATGTATTGTGTATATTAGGAACTCATGCACATAATTAATGTATACAAACAAGTAGATGTGAGGGTATTCTATTTCATTTACTTATTTTGAACATTGTATTAATCAATTTTTATTTAGTATTGATTGAGTTGAAAATAAATATTCAATTTTGTAATTTAACCTGACTATATCATTGCTACTTGCCATACATAGAACCAAAAAATCCACTATATTAAATAGATCATATATTAGAGCACATATTGTCACTGATAACGCATACAGGGTTTACCAAAATTTTAAGAGAATATCTTAATGCTTTTGTTTTTGGGTAATTAGTGATGTACAGGGTATACCAAAATCCCATTTACCTCCTCCCTCACTTTAACTTTGTTTTATTAACTTTATAATATAACCCAAAATTTGTTACTTTCATTAATATTTGTAATGTTAGACCTAAATTATTAAATAAATTTGCTAGTTAGCTTGATGAATGAACCTATTTTCTAATAATATAATTGATGCTTTACATATTACAACAAGAGTCTCATTGTAATTAATTTGATTCGATATTTAAGTTAATGAAGATAGAACCTAAAGTTCATATTGCTTACCTTCTATTGCAAAGCAAATACCCTACATTGCATTCCTGTAATGAAATCCTGACTATATCTGGGCTACAGCCAATCATGATGTGATACTGATTATAATTAGTACAGCTTTGTTAAATGGCCCATATTCATTATGTAGTGGTTAGTATTGATATAATGGATCATACATTTAACTCTGAAGAGTAACCTTTAGCAGTTTTATAGATCATACTATTCTATCCATGGTCAACCATAAAATCCCATGTAAATAAAAATCATAGACTAAGGTTTTGAAGTGTAGTTTTAAGATATAGTCATGAAGGAGAATAATTATTAATTAAGATAGTCACACAATTTATTTTAGGGTAATTTAATGTGTTTTATGTAATTCTGTGATGGGTCTTCATGGTGTACCCTGGCCATGACTGGATTATATCATGACAGTCTTTTTTTGTTATATCATTAATTCTGCCTGTTACAGTAAGGGTTGATTTTCCAGTTACGATATATATATATATATATATATATATATATATATATACAGACAAGGGCACAATATATATATATGCATTTACTGCTATTTGACCATATAAGCATATCAAATTAGATTTAACACATTAATATTCCATATTAAATAAATCATTTTCAAACAGATAAAAATCTTATTACATTACTCCAGATATTAACAATTTGTGGCCTTTTGCTCCCAAAATACACCAGAAAACTTTCTTAATTCATCCATCTATTACATATATGGTTTCATTCTAGATCTTTTACAATCCCTTGGAATCCACTATGAAATTTCATTTTTCTGTCTATTATCATCTGTTCTAATAATATGTCCATTCCAATTGCATATCTGTCTTTAAATTGCTCAACCTGTATGTCACATGAGACTTCTAATTGAATATCAATCTTTTCTTGTTATTCCTAACATATATATTTCATAATTTGTTGACTGTTTTAAAGGCTCTGTATTGCTCTTTTGTTAAAAAAAACAAAGACACATTCGTAAGTAAAAACTGATGAAACATATCTATTAAAAACCTTTCATTTGAAAGGCATAACATATTTGTTTTTAATATTATTTCTAACAAAAATATTCTATCCGAGTTTAATTATGAATAATTTCAGCAATCATTTTTATATCTGTGTTAATAATCTGAATTACATATTTGTAATTATTATTTTTGTTAAAATCTAATTTATAGTTAATTTTATTTTTTCTTCCAGAAAATCCAGTAAACATTATTTTTTTAGCATTTAACTTTTTGTTATTATCATCTGATTATCTTTGCCAAATTGCCTGAAGTTCTAAACTATTATTGTCAAAAACAACAGTATAATCTGAAATATATAAATGACATAAATACACTATGTGTACTTCCTTAGTTCCCCTTGTAGTTGTAAAATGTTCTGCACATATAGAATCACTCTAACAGCTACCACTCTTTTAAGCCAATAAATATCACATGATCACTATTTCGTATGCTTGCTCTTAACTGTTATTAAAACAGGCAAAATTTTCTACACATATTGCCACTCAGTGAAAGTCCGAGTAATCAATGGATGACAGAGGGCTTGTACATAAAATCCCCATCTAGTGCCTACTCATACAGTATCCCCAGAATAGTTTCTGGATTGTTGTCTTCATCAGTGAGGAGCCTTGGAACTGAGATTACTGCACTTAGATTTTATGATCTATATGATTATATAAGTTGGTGAGCTTGTATTGAAAATATTATAGTGTTTTCAACTTAAATCACATAGCTTTGTAGTTATGTAGAGATAGAAGGTGGCTGCTGAAGGGATGCATTAGATTCTAAGATCTAGGTGAAATGCTCTCAGATCCAATACTCCTCACTTATGAAGGCCTCAAGCCAGACATTACTCTGGGATATTAGATGAGTAAATACTAGATGGGGATTTTATGCACAAGCCATCTTGCATCCATTGATTATCTGGCTTGCACTGAGTGGCAATATGTATAGAGAGCGACCATTCTTTATGTTAATTTTCTTGTTATGATCATGTAATCTAAAATTTGTGTTGAATTTTGATAATATTTTTCAGAATATGGCAATATCTTGATAATTCATTAAAACACAGAATAAAATGTATTTTCATAATATATAATTCCAAAGAATAATGACAATTCATATAAATTCTTTCAATACTTTGATATGTTCCACTGAGTTAAAACAACTTTAAAATCCATCTTTTTTTTCTTGAAAGGTCATTATTTAAAGTTTAATGGTGATGAATTATAGTTATCTAGTTAAAAATTTTGTATGACTGTGATAAAATACTGATATATTTGTAAATTTTAATAGCTTTTTGTCACTTTTTAAAAATATCATCATTGCAAATACATTCTTTCAGTTATCTGGTGAATTTTTATCATTAATATATTTGATATATAATTTTGCTAATTTTTTTTCTTTGCTTTTTCTAAGATATCAATTATAACTCCATAATTTCCTGGATTTTTTGCTCTATTCAGAGATTTAAATGCATATCTCAATTTTTTTATAATGCTGGGCCACTCAAAAATGCACTAAGAATAGAACATGCTTTATTCTCTTGTTTCATATTACAATATAAATTCTTCATAAAACTCTGCCACATGTAAGGGTATCATTTCTCTTTTAGTAATAGTTCATTTTTCCCTTTCTCATTGAAGAAACTACATTTGTTCCTTTAGAAAGACATTGCATTATAACTGAGACTTATTTTCTTTTATAACTTTCCCTGCCAATTCACACACATACACACATTCATATATATATATCATTGTCAACTTTTTTATAAAAAAAATTTTCAGTAGTACATTTATTGGAAATGAGTTCACTGTCTATATCACTCTCTTTATTACAATTTTTACTAGAGTATCATTCCATGTTCTTATTGAATTCAATAAAATATCCACCATCTTCAGCATGATTTGCAAATTTGAATTTAAATTCATTGGGAATTTTCTGAAAATTAAAAATATCAACCCTTTGTATTATCTTTTTTGATAATTTTCTTTTCTCTAGTTTTGCAGGAATATTTAACTTAAATACCTCATTAATTGATGATCCATTTTTGTGTTGAATTTATTAAGAATATTTCAATCTTGAAATATATATTTTCTTTTAGTAAACTATTGGATGCTTCTATGTCCATTTCTGTTAAATATTTTTATAAAAAAATAATCCATATTATGCAAATGTATTAATGTAATCTCTGCCAATATATGGTCACTCTCATTTCTATTACCATAACCGAATTTATTTGCAGCACCTTCACCTTTCAATTAATGGCCAATTCTAGCATTAAAATCTGTGACAATTTAAAAATGTTTTTTTCTGAGCTAAAGCATTTTGCATATCTATATAAAATCATCTATTTCTTCATTGTTATGGGTACTTGTTAGGGCATAAACGTTAATTTTTCACATTTGGTATCTTTCCTTCCACTCTGTCTGATATACCAACAATCGTGTTATTTCTCCATTGTTTATTTATAGTTAGTTCCACTCATCTTTTCTTACAATATATGTGCCTTTGTAGTAAGATATATGTCTATTTTAAATCAATTGCCTTATTATTTTCTTGTAACTTTTCAAAATCTAACAATATCTCAGTTAATATTAGACATTTGTTATTGCAATTTATTCAATCTTCCCTCACTTGAAAATGATCTTCTTTTCTAGGTACCTAAATAAATGTCAGCATCCAAAGGCAGCATCTGTCTGCATCCAGTAACTTCTTAGCACCCTCTATGTTTTAACAACATATGATGACTTTAATGATGACTTTAGAACTTCTTGGGATTAGAGGCCATAATATAGTTCTGTATATCATGATGTTAAATCTCTTTTAATAAAGTAATTTTATACATATTTATTTGACCCTCAAAAAAATGTCATATAATATTTCAATTAAAACCTGGCAGAGAATTGAAAAGAAATTTCATGATGTATCTTGAATCTTAACTTCAGGGATTAAAAACTAATAAACTCATCACACTGGATGATGCCGATTAGTAAACACCCCATCCATGTTTATTTACTATATAAATAATCACATAGTAAACACAGATGGAGTGACAAAAGTAAATGGAGTGGATATTAAGAATTTGCCCTATTCAGTTCAATTAAGCTCCCAAATAGATATCTTTTTTTTTTCAGTTAATAGAAGACTCCTTTCTACATCATTGAATTTAAATCCCTGTAACTAATTACCATTTAATATTACATAGTAATATTATCTTTAAAAATATACAACTCATGAATGTTTATTAAAATTATAATGAAGAGTGATACAACCTGCTCAAGAGTGTAATCATCTCGTTTATCTACAAAAAATGATTTCCTGAAATGTGTCTTTTGATTTCTCTTTCTACAGCTTTGTTCTGATTCACAATTGGAAAATCTCAGAGAATATTCTTCCTTGTTTTGGATTATTCTTTCTACAGCATCATTTATTCTGATTGATAATTCTTTGAAGATCTCAGATAATATTCTTTCTCGTTTTGTAAGTCTTTTATATCTGCCCAATGTTTTTTTTGGCTCTTTATGGAAAATTTTATCCTGTGAAGTGAATAGAACAATTAAAACTAATGAAAATATTTAAGTTTAACTTTAACTTAAGGCAAATTAATTAATTATATAAAAATTTATCTTCAATAATAAGGTTATTTTAATTTTTTGATTTCTTTTTGTTCTCCATAACATTAGTTTATTAATAAATAAAAATAATTTGTGCATTGTTTTAATTATATACAAAGTTTATTTCTTATTTTGCTTTTAATCACATATATTTCAATTTTGTTTTTAATTATGTGGTGTAAATAATTTACTCTCTGTTTGCCTGAAGGTTTGTGATGATAGCATTTAGCACTAATGTAATATTGGATTATATTGATCTTCCAATATTATATGTTGAATGGGTTTAGAAGACTTAATACATAAAACCCTATTTAAATTTTACAAATAAATTTGATTTTTAGTAATAGCATATATGTTGGTGTATACTTCCATGTTTCCAGTAATATTCTTCATTTATTTTCCTCAGATGTTGCTGGCCTGACCAGTGCCAATACCAGCATAGGAATATAACCTAGATCTTAAGATTCATCAATATGGAATTTAAACTGATGCTTTAATCAATGAAGTTATTCTGCTAAAAGCAGCAATCAATTAAGATTTTTACTTTGTTTCGTTAATTTACAATTCGTGAGAGATATAATAATTTCTGAATAAACAAATTTTCAATTCAAACCCTTCAGACACGTTAGTTAACAGTCATTTATAATACAACAAATCATGTCTATCTATTAGTAATTGTGTGATCATTATCTTGGATAGATGATGTGATATCTGAATAACACATAAGAAAACAAGTGGTATTTTGCAACCAAATAGAAATAATTCGATTTCAATCAGTTAAAAACATCTTTATAGATTAGCATAATGTTAGAAAGAATAACACAACGCTAACGTTCACAGATTGAAATAACTTCCATTTCAGATAATTCAACATCACAGGGTTTGTGCAACTAATCATTTTTTTAATTCTATAACTGATATAAAGAAGGTATTATTTTTATAATCTCAACAGAAAATCGACCCAGAAACCTTGGAGTCTGCGATTCCATTACTAAACTAAATAACACACAAAGATTTAATTACTTGAAAAACTTAAATGTTATATATATTACCTGTGTGAGTGATTTAGATTATCATACTATTGCATTTCATTTTGTAAAAAGTTAAAAAGGTGTTGCATGTTTAATGATTTTTAATCTGAAAGTATATAATGTTTTTATTTAATAAACAATATGATATTATAAATTGACGTTAAAATCAACATCAATTTTTAAAGTGTTTTTCTTTATGAAAATGAATTGGAACGTCTAGACAAAAGGTTACTATAACCAAGCAATAACAATCGTTATTTATTGGTGGCTGAATGTTATCGCTTGCCGAATTTTTAATAGTCTTCATTTTACATTTTTAATGTCTCTCGGGTTTGAAGCTTTATCGCAAAATAATGAAGTCTTACATACCAAAGTAACTACAATAAAGATTTAATACGTTTTTAAAATGTATTTAACAATTTTAATCATAGACTTCTTTTTACGTTTAGAACTTAGGCGGCCTCAAAAAAAAAAAAAAAAGAAACTGATAATATATTATCATAAAATTAATCTTCGTATTTTTGATTATAATAACAAAAAAAAAACAACAAACTATTATCTTTATATTAAAAAGAAACAAAGTATGGAATCATTATTTTTTAAAAAATAATTAAATTTAAATTATCTTTTGCTTTATCAAACTTATTTAAAAATATAATCATTATAAACCATATTTAAAATTATATAAATATCATTTTAATTTAAAAACTTGTTTTTTTTTTTTTTTAAACCAAAGTTAAGAATTTAGTAACAGTGCAGATAAACAAATAATATAAATAAATTACAATAAGTATAATATTTTATAATACATATTACACACTATGATAGTGAAAGATTTTACCAGAAGTATTTAAAATGTTGTACTATAGACATATTCATGGTTAAACTAAATCCCATATATATATAAGATTTAGAAAATGATACCCTGAGAAATGGACGGAGAAGTGATCTGAGAAATGGACGGGGAAGTGAAGCTATAAATTTGAAAATAAAAAACTGAACTAAAATTAGAGACACTGTAATATATTAAAGCATTAACAATTTGGTAAAAGTGATAATTATTTATACCAAACTATTACACAAGTTTATAATCAAGACATATAAATAAAAAATGGAATATCATTGCTGTGTGGGTGTCTAAAGGGTTCAAACCTTTAGGGTAGCTGATGTACAGAGAATGTTTCTGAAAAATAGTATGGTGAAATATATCTTCCTTGAAAAAAAATTATATTGGATGTCAGTTTATGATTTAATAACAAGCTTGCCAAGTATTCCACAAATGTAAATGATTTGATTTGTTAATAAAAGTGTTATTATAAAGATAATGTTGTCCTTAGGTTAGTGTATTTTTACCTCTCTTGTATAATATTGAATTTCAAAAATCTTACACTTTTTACTTTTCAGTAAAAAAAAAATATTATGGATTACAGTTTCGACTGTACACTCTTGGTTATAATCATATGTTCAAATTTGGTTAGAGAGTGATAATTATTCAGATGCCTGGTTTTTGAACCGTCTAACCAACTATATATACATTTGTGGTTTAGTAAGTGGATGTTATTGCTGAGAAAACAAATATGGTAAAAACATCTGTAAGCCAAAAATTTGATAGTCGTATATCTAATATTTTTAACAATAGGTTAATCTAAGGTAGATTAAATAATCTGTTCTGATAAATACATGAACAAGCATATGAGAATGTGATGTTATTGATATTAAACTTTCCAATCTAAAGTAAAAGAGATGCCGGAATTAGTATAAGATAGTGGTCTCTATAATATGAAAAACTCACCTGATTTTAGACCATTATATTTCTGCAAGCAAATTGCCTTGGATTTAAGACTTAAATGTTTTTATTTTAATTTTAAATTTCATGTTATTATTTTGAATTGTTTCGAGATGTAAAATATGGATAATACTTGCATAAGCACATTAGTTCCAAATTTAAAACTTAGAACTTATAAAAATGAAGAACAAGAAATCAGGCTAGGGGTGAATATATTATAACACTATACAACCTAGATTCCACTGTTTATTCAAATATATAAATGATAGTTGGTTGTAGAGTAGATTGAAAAAATTCCTCTAGGAAGCATATGAGAAAGTCATATTAAAGTTAATATTGATGATATTTATTCTTTATATGGCAAACTATTTCAAAGAGGTTACTGCTCTTCTACATTCTAAAATTGCCTTAATTTATGACATAATTAATACATTTTTGAGGATCTTATTTGCTCACTTTTTTATATTTTTCCATCAGTTGTATTTTTCAACAAAAAGAAATTATTATCAAATCTTATCCTTTTCATTACTTTTAACAAAAATGTAAATAAAAAAGAAAAATGCTTAAAAATATCAATTTTGCAAATAAAAAATATACACTAATATAACCAAAACAAATAATTTCATATTAGGCTTAAGATTAAAAATGCAATAAATAGAAAAAAAATGTGTTCTTAATCAAATTGTTATGATTTCAATTAATTTTATTAAAATCATGTCTTCCATAAAAAATAAGCTAAACAATATTAACATCAAGTTTCTAATTGAAAAACAGTGAAAAAGTAAAGTTATCGACAATTGTCATCTTTTTGGTATATTATAAATTTTTAGTAGGCTAAGTTGCTCCTTAAATCAGACATATTCAAATAAAATCTATACATATATTGTACATACTTCTTAAGAAATAAATATTTAATAATTTTACCAAAAATAGTAAACAAATAATCATTAACAAATTAAACATATATTTTGTCAGTATTGATCTTAACATGTGTTTAAGTTGTGCAAGCAGAGAAGTGTGGTCATAGTTCTGAATAAATATTTTTTTTTATTTTTTAACTTATTCATTCTCAATTACTATTAAAATATATACATAATACATCTAAAGTCTCAATTTGTTAATTAGTTTTCAAATATTAATTCTAAAATATTAAAGGTATATTGAAAAAGAAATATAAAGTTATGTGAATGGAACTCTGCCACTCAAACCAGTTCAGTTAGACTTTAGGACTAATGGGGTGTTTATTAAATAAAATGCAAAATATCTTTTTTTTTTATTCTTATATTTAACAAAAAAAATATACAGAGACAAAAATATCAGATTTTATTTATTGTAATTACTTTCATTTTTAGTAAAAGACAATTGTTTTTATGCAAGACATTAAAATAATGGTTTTGTGAATTAGTGTCACAGTCAACATATTGATGTCCATTAGCAGATAAAATAAATAATATTGTAAAATCATTATTGATATATTTATACAAAATAAAATACTTGGATATAAGATCAGTTTAATGGTGAGGACATTATTTAATGAATATTTTTAATTTTCTGAACATTTTAGCACATTGAATCAGTGAAATTTGATGCACTAGATAAATTTACAATAAAAATGTTAAAAATTGCAATCCTGTCTTTTATGAACTGTGACTCTCTTATGGTCTTGCCAACATATTTAACAATATATTCAAGTGTTTTGAACAAAACACATTAAAGGCTCCATATGCTTTTAATGTGGTCAGAGTGCAGAGAACCTTGACAAACAACATGTTTATGTCTATAAATAGATTTCCACAACATACAAATCAGTTATCACTAACTATCTCCTTGTAGAAAATTTTATAAGCAAGATTATACATAATGCACTCATTATTAATTTACCAGATTTTATTCCATTATTTACTTTTTTTGCAATATGATTGTGATATTTATATAATTCAAAACTGACTAACATTATACTAGTAATAAATAAAATACAAAACCATAAAATGACAGAATACTACTTAAAAATCCAAATTTTACCAAAATCTTACATGACTCTGGTTTCATCTACTAAACAAATACACTTTTTCAAGTGAAAAACAAAATAATGTAACAACATATATATATATATATATATATATATATATATATATATATATATATATATATATATATATATATATATATATATATATATATATATATATATATAAAAACAAAACAACTCATAATTCATTTCAAAAACCAACTTCCCTTTATAACAAAAATGTTTTCATAAGATTGATAGCCTCAGATTCAAGAAGTTTTATCATTAAAGTTTCCTTCACTCTTCTCTTTAATTCATTCTTTTCATAAAAATAACCATTGCATTGTCATACAATATTTTATACCCTGTATTCAATTCATGAATATATAAAGCTGAGTTATAATACCCTTGTTCTGAATCAAATTCTTTACTGAATGATTCAAAGCAGTCAATTGATAGTAAATCTATTCCTGGTATTATTTATAAGATTTCTTGTAGTTGTAGTAAAATTTATATAGGTTGAAATAAATTTAGCCTTTATGAAAGGATTAAAGTTCATATAAGTAGAGTTAAACATAGATATCATAAATGAGCATTATATATTCATGAATTGAATACAGGTCATAAAATATTGTTTGACAATGCAATGGTTATTTTTTATGAAAAGAATGAATTAAAGAGAAGAGTAAAGGAAACTTTAATGATTAAACTTCTTGGATCTGAGGCTATCAATCTTATGAAGATATCTTTTGATATAAAAGGAAGTTGGTTTTTGAAATGAATTATGGGAAGTTTTGTTTGCTTTATATATATATATATATATATATATATATATATATATATATATATATGTTGTTACTTTATTTGGATTTTCACTTGATGATATCAATTTGTTTAGTAGATGAAACCATTGTCACGTAATGATTTTGGTAAAATTTGGATTTTTATCTAGTATTGTATTGTTTTATGGTTTTGTATTATATTTAATAGGCAAATCTATGGTGATCTGTATATGTTTATATGCATGTTGATGTACTGTTGTATTTACTAATGTTCACTTTAGTCATGCTTTGACAATGATGTGATGTACCAAAAGATTTGACTTAGAAAGGTAACAATTACTGTTTTGTACCAAAATTTATTATTTTAATGGTTGATAGTTGTTTATATACTCTTATAGAATATATATATTTATTACATATTATCTATGCTATATGTATACACATATTATTCTTTATTTTAAATCATCTCAAATGTTAAGAAATTTTCACTTATGCCTTCTGTGAATTCAATATTTAAAGTTTGCATCATAAAGCAGCTAATTATAAATGTTAAAAAGTTTTACAGATTTATACATTTTAATATTGAAAGTTTGGACATTTTTTACATGTTTTTAAAAAAATAGATTTCAACATTAACTTATTCAAACATATAAACAATTCATAACTAGATTAGAAACTTGAATCACTTAATCTAGTGAGACAATTTATTTATATCACCTTCTTTACACCAAAAGGAAAATTTCTTTTAGCTTTAGAGATTTGTTAAATGTAGAAAGATATGAAAAGTTTTAACATTTCCAGCTTTTACACAAATGAAATATTGTTGTTTAAAATATGTTTAGATAAAAAATCTTCAAGTTGAATTTTTAAAGAATTGATTTGAGACAACAAATTTCACAATAACTTCAGTTTTAACAATATTAGAAACAAATGTTATATGTTGTCAGAATTTGGAAATACCAAAAAAAAAAATAAGACTAAGAAATAGTGATTAGCATTTAAAAAGCAGAAAAAGAAAAGAAGAATTGCAATATTCTGAAAAAAATATTATTTTGCTATTTGTCCATAATTTCTAATTTATGATTACTAAGTTTTTAAATTACATTTTACTGATAATTTCATTATATTCCTTATATAATTCTGATTCAAAACATTTATAATACTTACCATCTGAGATACATCATTGCTTCAACACTTATAAAAATAAAAATTTGGGAACACATCAGTTTTACTTGTAACATGAAAGTTAAAAAGTTGCAAGGCATCTAAATAATGTTTCTCCCCTAATAAAAGATAAAAAAAACCAATAATTATTATAAATAAAATATTATGAAAGTAACAAATTATAATAAAACTAAACAAAAAAAATCAATAAGCAAGACCTACTAAAAAATATTGGGAAGAGGACAATTAATTGTTATTATTTAACACTATAAATATAATATACACATAAAAGGTTAAGTCTGTGGATGTTTTCATTAATAGTTGTGTATTACATTAGCTCAGAAAATGAGGGAATTATTTTTAGTTGAATCAGTATAAATATTATAAAGAAGTAAAAAGACATATAATTTGAAATTCAAATTAAGGTAACCATAACAGTATACATATGATTGTACATTATAGAACTGTGATTTGTTTATATGTATACATTATGCAAATTCTTCTTCTAAAATCTATGAACGCTTGATAGACTTCAACTCTAAGTTTCTCTTTATTCCCCCAAACTATTTTGATTTTATACTACTGATAAACAATTTTGTTAAAAACACTAATGTAAAGTTGAATAATCATTGCAAATGCAGAAAACATGGCAATCCAAATAACATTCATTCAAATGATAAAAGCAGTTTATAAACATAGAATCTGAAAGAATTTCCCATTTTGAGAGGTAGTCAACATTATTTAGAAAAGAAAAAAAATATGTAGGATATATATATAATTTCACATTTAGAACTAAATATATATTTTTTACTAAAACGTGTAAAAATTCTAAGTCACCTATATATTTTATAACAATCGGGGATAAAAGACTTAATGTATCTGCACTACAAGGGCGCCATCTAGGCATTTGAACCTAGAAAAAATTATAAGTAGGCAGATACGCACTGTTAAGATCCCATTATATTTATTTCAGACTGTTAGCCCAAGTCACTAGCTCAGTAGAGTAGCAGAGATTTAAAACTTTTTTTTTATAAGTTTTAAAAAGATTTATATTCTCAAAATATATTAATATCTATAAAAAGAATAAAATAAGCCACTGCCAGTAATTAACACACAAACAATATTTATTTACACACATATATAATCATTTTAAATTTGAGGAATAAAATTTATTATTTAGATTTTAAAATTAATTTTTAATTTAAATTATTATTTTAAGGTTTTATATCGTCCACACAGATGAATTTTATATTTATTTTAAGATTGCCACGTATGAATAAACTACATAGATTTGCATTTGAAAAGAAAATATTCTATCCCTTATTTAACCTTAGGCCAAAAGTTTGCAGTCAAACCAGTGTCAATCCATCTGATACATTAATGTATTCAATGTAGCATAAATATACAACAGCACTATATACTATAATATCAGGAATAGACATCTGAACAGTATAGTTAGAGAATACATTGACTCTTGTCCAATACAGGAATGTTACATATGTATGGCAAGAAGAACAATAAAATAAAAACTCCATAGGAAGGGACTGTGGTCCTTTTTGCTGACTTACAATACCATCCATAGGCAAAAGGGAGTTGTGCGGCATATACAGCGATTCTGCACATAGCGAACCTCATACTACATCTATTAATTACACTGATATATCCAATCCATTGACTCAATTTAACTACGAAACAAATAACCTAAGATTACTTTCCCCTAATTAATTAATATAACTTTACAAATCTATATATCCATTCATGCCCGACTTCAATTTAATATTTATATATGTTCGCATGAATGAATTTTATAAAATTTGTTTTATAATATTGAAAATATATCGGCTGCATAGATTTCATGGTTAAAAACATTTCAAAATAAACATAACTGATCAAAATACAAAGTTATTGATAATGTCAATTGCAGAGGGAATTCAAAAAACCCAATGGCATTCATCATAAGATGCCGCATTGACATTGATGACTTATATATTCTAATCGAATATGAAAACCACAACATAATTAACCACTAACGAATCCATGCAATGTCCATACCCAACTTAAATTTCATACATTAAAACAATTTATACAAATAAATATTAATAGAAATAAAAAAAAATGGAAATGATTTTTTTTAGCAAACTCGTTTTGATTATTCAACGTTATATAGTTGATAAAGACTACAAAGTGTATAGTCGAAAGTACTTCTAAAAAAATATAATTTATATAAATTGTACTGTATTTTGATATATATATTGTCCCTTCTTCAAAATATATTTAAATACATCTCAATTAAAATTATAATCAATTAAATTCATATCTATTTTTAATTACTTTATATTCATATCTATTTAAATTTATCATCAATTATTAAAATCAATATATTCTATAGTATTACTAATTAATAAGTATTTATCAAAATCATGAGACTTAAGTAAAGTTACAAATAATAAGTAGATTTACATTAAGCAATATCTTCAAGAACTTCTCAATGCATAAGAATATGTCACCTCCTTACTAAATTACTACTACCTCTACACATTCTTATCTTTTAAATAAAATAAACTATCTTTAAATTAATAAAATAAATAAATCTTAACTTTTAATTTTTAAAATATAATTAAATAATCTCATCTTCTAATTATCTTAAATAATGATAACTCATGTAAATAAGTATATATGGATTTTATATCAAACCTAAATACACCTAACTTATATAATAATAATAATACCAATACTAATCCTAGGTAAACTTAATCTTATTTATTTCTATATCATCAATCATTAAATAAATAAATAATCATTTATATCTTTTACTTCATATAGTATCTTAATTTTGGAATAGACAAAACTTATAATTCAATAATCTGGGCAATAATAATATTGTACTCTTATATTACATATAATTATTTTCTGTAATATAATGTAATAGCAATCAATTCTCATAAATGATAACAGGAAAATATTATATTTATTTCTAAAATAATATTAATAAATTCACAGGCAAATTTTTTCTTCAAATACTGTCAAGCTGGGCAAAAAGAACGCCCTTTTAAAACAAATAAACAATATTTAATTAACTTTGATAAGAATTATTTACAATATTTAGTTCAAATAGAAAACAAAGAAAATAAAATAAGAAAAATAAAAATTACATATATTAACCTCCCTATAGTATTATATCTTTAGTATTAATAACATAAATTCAAACCGACTTTAAATAAAAAGGAACTTCACTATTACAAGAAAAATTTATAAATAACTTTAGAAGTAAACAATAAATTATTAATTAAATGCTACACACTAGTTGTATATTTTTATAGTAGTATTTACTTATACCTACTTTATAGCATAATATGAAACTGACTTATGTATAACAATAATTGATTATAATTTTATTTTCACTTAGCATGTTTTTTATTAAATAGCATTACTATGTACTTTAAATAATAATATTTAATTTTCATCATTTCAAATTCATAAAGCACTATATTGATAAATTTTAGACTTTTGTGGAAATTATTACTTTAATCCAGGTTATACTCCCTTCCTAATAAATTTCTACTACAAAACACCTTTAAAACTATTAAACTTTCCGGAAAACAACACTACTTACATAATACTTTATCAAAACTTTTATACTCACATCGTAAACCTTTAATCAAACACCTCATAAAACTACTATTTACCAATAAAATAAATAAAATATAACTTTAAACCTTCCTAACTTTTAAATAAAATAATACTGATATGAATAATAAATATAATTTTAATACCTAACATAATAATAATAAAAATAAAACAAAATTATTCGAAGAACATATATATTTTACTTTTTGTAATTGTATCATATTTATATCATAAATTCAAATTAGCTTTTAAATAAAAAGCATGCCAATATAGTGTATTTTTAAAATAACATACATTCATCAAAATAACATATCATTGGTTGATCTAAAGAAAACATATTAAATACATTAAATTATTATTATTATACAATTTTTACATCAATAATGTCCTAATGTACAGTCCACTTCCAAACTTAATTACCTTCATAAAATTCACATTTACACTTACTACTTTTAACTATTTTTATATTATTATAAGATAAACTTAGCAATTAATTATTATATTCTTTAGTTATTATTTTAAGAAAGTACCTATCTTATTTTTAATAGATTAATAATATTTAACTTTTATATTAGATAAATAAAAGAAATTTATATTACATAAACCAGCGAGTTCCTTTTCACCATAAAGTTTTTAATCCTAGGCACCTTTCATTGCACACCATTTCCTGTTTCCGGTCCATCACGTGTTTTTTTAAAAGTTTATGAAAAACGAAAACGTTCTTTTAAAACCAAAACAAAAGTTAATAAAATTAAAATAGTTTATCTGATCCGGATGCAGTTCTTTAAAGAATATTATTTAAAAGTTATTATCTTAGCTTAGTCTTTAGTTTTATGAAAAATTATCATTTAATTATTTTAAATTAACTGGGACGTCAACTTATTACTTGCACATTTTTAAACAAAACATCCAGGTAAGAATAAATTTCTTTATTTATAAACGACCAGCGTTTAAATTATTTCAATATACTACTTTTATTATATTAAGACTTTTAGCTAATTATATTCTCACTTTATTTGCCTTTAAATTGTCAATTTCATCTTTTAAATATACAGACTTAACGGCAAGTATTTATAAAACCTTTCATTTTTAAACTTTACTTAAGATATATTTTTAAATTTATAGCTTGCAAAAATACTTTCTTCATAAGAAGATTTTATTCTCTAAAATATCTATTTTCTAATAATCACTATTAATTAGTTTTTAAAATTATATACTGTCCAAAATACTACTTTTCTCCATCTCGTAATTTTCCGAACTAATCCGTGTTTGTCATATTTCTAAGGTAAAGTTTCCGATATTTTTCACTATTGGTTCCCGACCTTTGCATGTAAATTGAGCTTCAATTTAGAGACTTGATAGGAAAATTAAATTAACACTGCTGTCTATTTTAAAACTTTATAACTTATTTCGACACTCTATTTTTGAAAATGATTTTTTAAAAGCGCTACAAATTTCGTGCATTTTTAATAACATTACTTGAAAATCAATCACAGAGTCCTATCCTAACAAGACCGGCTTTTATACCGAAGAAACTTCCCATTGATTGGTACATTTAAACAATCAATTGCGGCTATTTACATATTTACCAACAACCAAATAAAATAATAAGATTTATTTAATATTTAATATTTATTTCATATTACATTTTAAAATAATTCATACCGCTTATTTAAATCTATTAAACACTTTTAAAAGAATATTTACTTGATTTTAATTTTAACTTTTATAAGATTATTTAAAACCTTTTTAGTATATTTTTAAAGCATACTTTAAAATCAGATTTAATATTCTACATTAAATATCTTTATTTTAACGATAACCACATATATTTATAAATTTTATAACATGATTTTAATAGTGCAACTTTATTAGATAACTCCACGTGTGAAATTTAAAACACGTTCTTTACAATACAAGCGCTGTTATTGTCTAAAAAAAACTAACATGCTTTTTAAAATAAATATTTTTAAATAAACAAGATATTATAATAGATTTTAAAATAATTATCCAATATTATTAAAATCAAATATTAATCTTCATTTAAGTATTTATAATAATTAAAATATTTAACTCTTTATAACTTATTTTTATCAACAATAAACATGCTTTAATTTTACTGTCTTTTAAACTTTTGCTTTAAATCCTTTATTAAAATATTCATGCGTATTGACTGGCTTTTCCAACTATATTATAATCATCATCATTTACAATGTCTCTCCAATATTGCACAATTTACTATCAAAACCATTTGCTTTCTTAAATCTTTTGAAATTACCAGCAAAACAACACACTCAAAAACTTAAATTTAAAATTTTTAATAGATTCACAAAAAAGGACCCTACAAAGGCACAAAAAAAAATTATAAATATAATATTATAATATATATATATATATATATATATATATATATATATATATATATATATATATAATTTAAACATTAATTATCAATTTGAAAATTAAATAAGAGTTCATTTTAAATTTAGATTAGCTGAATCTTTAAAAAAAATGATGAAAGTTCTTAATTACTTTTTTTTTGTTAATTTGTAAAGTTCATAACTCATGGTAGAAGAGTCCAGGTTCCTGTTTTTAATTCTTACGATGTCTCCATTGGAAGACCGATCTGATGTTCTGGAGGTGGCATTAGCTGATTCCATTCCAGTGTTATAGTCATTTCATTTTTTTTAAAATAGAGAGTGTGATATGTGCGTCCTATCCCACCTCTCAAACACAAAAAAACTGGAACTGTCTGGAACTCAATAATTTTCTTTCTATAGTAATCTTCTGGATTCAAAAACAAAACGTGACTGTTCCAATCATTTTCATTAAGGTCCGAGAGGCTTGGTGCTTCCATTGGTCAAGCTAATTTCTTTATTTTTTTATCTATCTTTCATCAGACTTTTTAATTATACAAGAACCCCAAGGGCTAGCTTGCTTTTCAATTAATTTATAAAACAATCATTTCCATTTACAAAAATATTTTATCTTTAACTCTTGTAGTTTTTTATAACAAAGTACGTTCAAATACTTTTATTTATTAAAAAAAATATATTTTTAAAGTTTTGCATCTGTGCGAATATATATACGTTTAACAACTCTTTAATTTTTTTTAGCTTTTACATTTTTAATAAATTTATTTTTAATCGCGAACTTAGTTTTTATTTTAAATTAATGTAATGGCATATTTATATATTGTTACGATATATATATATATATATATATATAAACGTTATATATTACCTCTTTTATGGTATGTCTTTCAGAAAAGTATTATCAATTAAAATCCAATATATCAAATATATTATTTCATACTATTGAATATTATTATTGATAAAAAATAACATAAACTAATTGGAAAAAGTAATCAGAAATAAAGCTGTCACAAAATCATAATATGAAAGACAATAAGGCAATAGTATGCCTCTCATATGTAAAATGAAATTAATAACAGCAAAATCAGTAAAACAAAGATTAATAAAATAAAATATAATAAAATTAGTAAATCAAACAATTAGAATGAAGTAAACGTTAACAAAAACCAAGCTAGAATAATGCAAAAATTGGCGAACAAATGTTTTGAACTCACCATCATTAGATTTTTAACTATATAAATGTCTGAAGATATAGAAAGAGGAGTAGTTTGATGCCTTTCCATTAAAGTTTGAAAATTTTCTATATTAATATAAACTGATCAGTGATTACATATGCGTGTGAGGGATGATGATCCAGACTAACTTAGAAGGACTGGTTTAGTATGAAATCCATGATTGGAAATCATTTATCTTTTTCACATGTATGTAGTCATGTGCATCGGTTGTATACATTTGAATGGATGACTAAAGGGAGCTTGAAATTATGGGATCAAACCCCTATAATTATATCTAGCTTAAAATTTAATATTACACATGTATTTAATTATTAAATATTATAAAACAAAGTGTGAGAGTGAAATATATTGTAAATAAAGTCTTTAAAGTATTAATAATTCAATTTCCACATCTGCTGGTATCTACAAATCAACAAATTTTATTTTTTTAATACTGCAATGCCAAATAATAAAAATAATAACAGTATTTTCAGGGTCTGTTCTATCTATAATTATTGATGGCTTAAAATAAATTTTCAGATGACGAATCATTGACCATGCTTCAAAACAATAAACAATTAAATAAAAATACAGACATAATTTACCCATTAGAACTATTCAAAGTCAAATCCTCAATTGAGCATGAAGTAGAGACATCTGCCCTTTGGTAAGCATTAGGTGAAGAGTAAAACTGACACAACAGAGTTACGCTCAATTGTTACATTTAGAATATGATAAAAGGAATATCATTTTCTCCGAGAGCTATCACAAATGGATACCAATTTACATTTTAACAAGCCATTGTGAATTTATATTTGTTTTCTTAGACATACAACCCAATGTTTATATGTTAAATAATATAATTATAAGATCTTCAAGTGTGTGCTTTGTATGTGATTGCTATAATCAAGATAAGGAAATACATTGATTTTGGGCCAATTTTTTTTTTATTTAAGACTATCCATTGATTAACTTATAACATACGGCTCTTTAAAATTCCAAATAAGTTTTAGTTACCAAATTTTCTCCCCATAAATCAAATAAAAATATTAAGCATTAAAAGCTAGTGTAACAAAACGGTGTCAGAATAGGGTTGCTTGGCACTTCGATTCCAACAATATTATGCCTATTTTGATTGGCCAAATAAAAGCCACCTATATAGTGTAACGAGCACAGACATTCATTACATTGTTTTTTTTTATTTATTAAACATGAAAGTAAATTAAAAAGTTCGCATTTAAAAATTTTCTTTAAGAATTAAAAATTGAAATTAAATATCATCTTAAACTCATATATATTAAATCGCACAGATAAAAAAAATATTAAAATAAAACTGTATTAAAAATAGAAAAGGTATTTTAAAAACAAAAACTTAAAAAGATTTCAAGATAAAAATATATCTTTAATCTTGAAAAACACAGAAATTAATCAGAAATGGAAATGATTGTTAATTAGTTAAATGTAAACCAGCCTTGGGCATTTAAATGTAAAAACATCGGTCAAATAGGAAAACAATAGAAACAAATAGCCAATGAAAGAAATCCATCAGGAAATCGGACCTCAGCGAAAGGATTACCACATTGATGACATAATGCCAAGTCAATCCTTCGAATACGTATAAAAGGAAAATTTGAAAATTATTAATTAGTGATTGGTAATTGATTATTACGCTGTGACTACATGTATTAGTACGGAGTTGGAAGTGAAGGGATTGACAGATGCACTGTCAATTCTTTCAGCTGTTAAAGAAAAGAGAAATGAACTATCGTTTCCTACATTGAGGACCAATTAAACTAAAAAACCTCCGAATGAATAAATAAAACAATGGCTAAATGGATACCAATCTTTTGAGAATGGCATGGGAATTCACGTTCATGGCAAGCAACTGTAAAAGATGAACATTTCTAAAACCGTAAGAACTTTATAAAATATAATGAACAATTTTAATATGAAAACAGTAAGAACTTTAAATTTTAAACTTTCCTAGTATCTAATTGTTACAAATAGAATCCTATCTGACCAAACTAAATTATTTATTAATAGTGTTATTTGATGTATTTTTTTCTTATTTATGTAAAATCATTTCCATTTATTTATTTTTTGTTCTTTAAGTTTTTATCATGATTTTTTGTTTTTCGTTAAATTAATTATATAAATATTAAACTTAAGTCGGGTGTGAATGGCTGTATAGATTTGTAAAGTTATATTAGGGGAGGGTAATCTTAGGTTATTTGTGTCATTGTTAAATTGGGTCAATGGATTGGATATATTGATGTAGTTAGTAGATGTAGTCGGAGATTCACTACTGGCAGAATCGCTTCATACACCACACTCTCCCATTTTGCCTATGGAAGGAATTATAAGACACAGAGCGCAGTTCCTTTCTATGGAGATTTTTTTTATTGCTCTTCTTGTCAGATAGATGTCATATTACTATTTGACGAGAGGCAATTTCTTCTCTTAATTTTTTGGTGCCGCCATATTTCGTATTACATTGAATACATCGATATATCAGATGGATTGGCGCCAGTTTGTCTGCGACTTTTATCCTAAGGTTAAATAGGGATAGAATGTTTATTTTGAAAAGCAAATTTATGTAGTCTATTCATACTCGACACTAAATAAAAATGCATTAAATTTAAGTTGTTTATAGATGTTTGCATGGATTCGTTATCGGTTGATTATGTTTTGGATGTCATATTTGATCAAAATATATAGACATTCGATAAATAATGATACCTTACTGGTGAGTATCTAAAATGTATTTATTCAGATGTCTTTTAAGTTATTGGTGACAATGCAAGTATCTTATGGTAAATACTATTGGGTTACGTATAAATTTCCCTCCACAATTGTCAGTAATCAATAATTTTGTATTTTGATCGTTTATGTTTATTTTGAAATGTTTTTGACCGTGAAATCTATGTAACTGATCTATATTCAACATTATAAACAAGCTTTCATAAATTTATCTGTGCAAACTTAATTAAAATGTAAAATTAGAATATAATAGTAATTAAATGTAAATTAAAGTCAAAAATCAAAGTTAAAAATGTAGGTTAAATTTTGGAATGTAAAACTAATACTAAAATAATTTTAAATCTTATATATATGTGAAATAAATAAATGTTTGTGTGTTAATTACTGGCAGTGGCTTATTTTATTCTTTTTTTTATACTCTTAGATTATATTATTAAATCTCTGCTATTCCACTGAGCTAGTGGCTGGGGTAATTACCGGAATCAAAATTTTAAAAAAAGAAATTTTTTTTGACTTACGTATCTGCCTACTTTATAAATTTTTCTAGGTTTAAATGCCTAGATGGCACCCTGTAGTGCAGTTTACGTAAGTCTACATTCTCTGGATCGTTACAATAGCTATTATAGATTTTTACTGCAGATGGACATAAATGAAAGTATTAAGATCCCATTTTTATATCTTTGATTGACAACATAATTTCCAAAAGTGATATGCATATGTAATCATAGAAATTGACTTATTGTCCATCCAAACCAGAAATGTATGGACACTGTCTTTATCAAAAACAAAGTAGGAGATTCTCTTTTTTGTGTTTTATGCACTTCACTGATGCTACCTGGTAAATCTCCTTTGTTACGTTTATTGGCCAACAATAATATAATCTTTTAATAAAGTTTCTTTCCTAACTATAGACATAAAAATAGTGTGTCACAGAAAATAATAGGATGCTGTTTTGAAAGATTTGATAAACTACTGTCTTTACAGCATGAATACCAAGGCATACATGGAAATATGCATTTGATTCTTTGTCTTCATGCAATTCCATGTGGAATACATAACCATTGTAATTATCAGCACACATTAAAACTCTGTTTATTGGTCTTGAGATTTTATATTGTCATAATGGCATTACAAGAGTAAATACTGTAACTGTCTCATCAAATGAAATCTATATATGTATGTGATATCCAGGCTTAAAATTTACATTGCATAAGTTTCTAATGGACGCAATTTTATAGCTGATATCCAAGTCATTACTTTTGTTATTTTGACATTTTTTCATTGTCATTAAAAGGCAGACACTTTAATAAATTTATAAATCTTTTGAGAGACATTATAACTAAAAATAAGGCTGTATTTGACTTGATTTTGAGTTCCAAGTGTCAATCCATTAAACTATACATACCCTGCTTAAAATTATTAATACCATACCAAAATACACAGATAACTGACAACCTGTCAGATTTTTTTCCAAGTATGCTATTTTCTTTAATGGAATATTTAAATGGTTTCATCAATAATTTTACTGCATATTTTTATCAAAGGTAAACAAAGTTAAGCAATTGTTTGCTGAGAGGTCAGTGCAGCAGCCTTGCAAGCAAGCAGTTGTTTGCAGATGGTAGTTGTGGTTTCACCTCCTGGCTGATTTTATGACATATGGAAAGAAAGATTAATAAAACATATTTAATATTGAAATCTTAAGTATAATAGAGAATTCTAAAATTGGAGTCATTGAAAATTATCTAGTTTTGTATGTTATTTTATTACATCAGGTGCTGTATTAGTAATTTGTCAGGAAAAAGAACCTAATCTGTGGCTAACTTCACCAGATACATATTGTCTATCCTTTCTTAAATTTTGGTAGAAAAAAACGTCTTTTTTCAAGGCCAAAATAGCATTAGTTGATTTATTTAAACTGCTAGGTGACAATAGGAAATATTCACCATCTTTTAAACCAATTTTGTTCAATTCTACAATGATCACCATTAAGTGCTCTATTATTCACATTATACATCAATCCATTGATCAAAGCAATAGAAAAGGATTTACCAGAAATATTCATATCAGAATTAAAATAACAAATATTCCATGTGTAGCAAATGTTGATTATATATCTGTGTTTCTAACATAAAAAATATCCAAAATTAATAAAAATACTCCAAAATTATATAAAAATTATAAGTTAGAATTCAATATAGAAAAATCAAGTGCACAGGCAGTATTTACAGAATGCTATCATGAAGAATATTTCATAGGAACACAGAGCTCTTTTTTGGAGTTTCAATTACTTTTTAAGCAACACGGAAATGCATGCACAAATCCAAAGAAAACCTAATATATAAAACTGAAAAAATAATCAATTCTTTCTCAAAATCTTACATTTCACTATATGCAAAAGTGACATTTTTAACCTTTTAGTGATGACTAGTTTCATACTACACCACAATAGTTAAATATAGCAAGGCCTTTACATTAAAAATTGATAGTTTATGTAGAAAATTATTGTGTGGGAAAAGATGTCTAAAATGTCAATTAAACGAAGCCACAATCCTCTAGTGCAAAATGGATTAGGATTACACACACAATAAAAATACTTCAAATTCAGAAAAAACCATCAATTTAAATACATCTTGCATAAGGCCATTTCCTTATTTTGAAGTAATCCATAAAATCACACCAACAGACAAATGACCAAACTCTTTGCATCACATTTCTAAATATCATAAATTCAGTGAGTTGGACATGGAAAACTAAGTATAGGTATTAGAAAATATACATACTAATCCATCCTTCATTTTCAAATGGTAATAATAATCTTTTTTTTTAAATAACAACAACAAACAACAAAAAAATTAAATACTGGTCACTAGAACTGAAGTACTATGATTTTCTATTTAAACTGAACAAGGAAGCATTACTGATTCTAAATGTCTTTTGTTATAAAAGGAACTATGTTAACATTGATGATGTGAGCAGGCTTTGCAAAAGAGAAAAATAAACTCAGCCATATATAATATTCAGGCTGGAATTCCCAATTTATTCAAAAATTGAAAGTATACCATACAAACACTCCTTCAATTCTATGCGAAATGTAACTTTGCATACATTAGAGTCAGTACATTTATACTATTCTCACTATGGTATACCAGATACACATTTACATACAATACAAATACAAGAAAGCATCCAAATATCTTTGGGAACAAAATAGAATTAATTAGGCTAAGGGATGAAAAAAATTACATCAACAAACACACATCTACGTGGTCAGTAATGTGACTATGCTCAAGCCTATAAAAAGTAGAGGAAAAAAATGGACAAAGAAATGTAATAAAAACTTGATTACATAAAATGATCATGCTCTAAAAGACAAAATTTAAGTAGGGACATTTTAAATCCTTTAGTATTGGGCAATGATATATTATGGTGTCTTTGTTATTAATGCTTATAATGGTAAATATATAATTTTTTTTCTGCATAAATTATATAGTGTTTTTTCCTCACAATTCTTCATATAAATGTCAAGATGTCGTGATGATATATGTACAGGTATATCTGTTTTTTTATTCTGTTTGTACAATTATTAAGTTCAATAAAGTTCCTTTTGAAAACAAATGTAAATAATTATATACATATAAAATGTGACAACCAGAGCACAGAAAAATTCAAAAAATATTAAACACTAATACTATTTTATCAGGAGCTTTCAAGTACCATGTACTAGAGTCATGATAACATATTGGACCACTGGTGTTTCACTGAGCATACACTGGGATATTAACTGTTGAGTTCCAATATGTCACCATTAATCTGGTATATGGTATTGAATGCTCTCAGAAAAATAATATCAGTGTTTAATACTTTTTCTGTGCTCTGGTTCTCGTATTTTGTACATTTATAATTATTTAAATATTTTAATGTATATTTATATTCAATTAACCTTTCTCAGAGAAATATAGTGTAAGAATATTATATATAGTGTTGTCAGTAATATTTGTAATGAATACTAAAACAAATTAGCTCATAATAATTAAGCAGTAGTTTTTTAACTAAATTGATCTTATATTGATCACTTATTTAAATACATTATTTGGAAATAATGTTAAATAACTGTATCAAAATCAAATCACTTGTTATCTTTTCTCTAATGCCATCAATCTTAAGAAATCAATGATTCAAAGATGGTAATGTTGCTTAATCATCCATCCACATAAGTTTGTTTTTTTGTCTTTATCAATTATAACTTAGGATATAAATATGGAATTAATACCCTACTATTTTCTAACCACTCATTTTAAGCTTAATAATGATAGTGCCAGACCAGAAAAAGCATAACCACTCTTGCTCATAATTCTGCAGGGTTAATTGATGTTATACCAATAAAAAAGTTATGACATATCTGTATGACTTGAATATCATATCAAATACATTTCTAACTTGTACTTATAATTAAAAAAAAAACTTTCATAAATCTAACATAAATAATCCATTTAGCTTTTTAAGAGAAAATATAGATATTTTTAATTTTCAGGCTATATTTGTGTGAAATCCTTACAAAATAACTTTATGTTAATTCTTTATCCCATTTTTTTATAAATTTAACATTTTATTATACTAAACAATGTGTACCTGATTTTCCTTTGAACATTCTGAAAAACTAAAATCCTCAGATAATTAATTATTTAAAAAATGTTCCAATATTTAATGCAAAATGACATACCAAACACAATTAGCCAAATTATGGATATTTTATGAAGCCTACTCCTTTAATTAAATATGGTGATGCTTGTGAAGATTGACAGTAAAACAGAAGACACAAATGAACATATATATGAAAGAAAAAAAAATAGACTCTATAGAATTGGATCTGAAACTATACTCATTCCTGAGAAACATACTATAGAATTGAAATGCCTTTACCAATGAAATTACCAACAGTCATTGACAAAACTATTTTTTGCAAAAATTATTTTCTAAGAAATATTGGCTAACTAAACAAATATTTTAATTATAAAAGAGAATATTAAGAAAAGTTCAAGTTTGACTTGATCTGGGTCTAATCTCTGGATAATGATGTACAGAAAGTGGATATTCTAACTACAGTGTCATAAGATACTACATTACATAAAAGTTTCAGAAGAACTGGAAGGCCAAATGCAGTAAATTGGATATAATGTGCTTATATAATAAAGCAATGTTTGAATTATATATATGTATATAACATATGGATGTATATTTATAATTTAAAAAAATAATAATTTATATTTAAAAACAAATTGAATTTTTATGGAAGAAAAGTTTCGTGAATGTCATTTTTAATCATATCAGAAAACAAATTTAAAAGTAAATACAGTGGTCAATTTAAAATTAATGTTTTATTGAGTTTTTGTAGAGTGAACAAACAAAACTTAAGTACTTTTATTTGATAAACTACAGATTTTTTTCAATAACCTATGCATTTATAGATATATAGAGATGAATTATATATATATAATCGAAGAATATATACATATATATATATATATATATATATATATATATATATAATCGAAGAATATATACATATATATATATATATTGAGGTGGATGTTTGCTATGACTCAAAGTTATATATGTAGATGTGTAGGAGTTTTAATGAAAAAAATTATATTTGTAAATTATTTAAAAAGTTTTGCATATTTAATTTTTATTTTGATGTGTGTTATTAAAGAGTGATCGCAGGCATATGAATCACTAAAATAATTTTGTTTAATTTTGTCAGTTATTTTATATTTAAAGAAATGAACTTTTTAAATAAATCTTTTATATTATGTATATGATTATTTTAAAACTTAGTAGAACAATGCTTAACCTCAAAATAAAATTTTCATCTGTTGCGCTGACAAAATATTAAGAATTAAGATTGTTGAGATGAGACATGAAATAAAATTAATTAATACAAAATGTAAAAATGTTTGATTTTAATTGATTGAAAATCAGGTTAAATAATTAATTAAAAACTTTAATATTTTTGAGATGCTAATCTTGTAAGTTTTAGAAAAAAATTGTATGGGAGAATAAAGTAGGTATAAAAGCTTTCCATAAATTATTGTTGCATTCAGAAATTAATCAAGCATGTAAAAGCTATTCAGAAACTTTTCATCCATTAATTCATTCATTAGAAGCATTCCTTGATCATTCATCTGGCTTTTTTACTATAGACTGGGACACTTCATTATGTGTGACAAGCTAAGCATCTCACTAGCTCTCCCAGCAAAATCAAAGATACCTCTCAACAGTTTGAGACAAGGCATCAACAGTAAAAAAAATGAAAAAAATGAATCAATCAAATTTACTTAGTGGTGTGATTCAAAAGATTCTGGGATAGGCACTCACTCAGATGAACTCCATAATCTAAGTTGAACCTTCATCATTCAACATAAATGCTGACCTCCTAAATCCAATCTACAAATAAGACTCAACTGACAATACAAAAAACTACAACTTAAAATGGAAAAAAAAGTAGCTACCACTTTAATGAATTGCAGGAAGCTAAATCAACAACTTTATGAACTAAATGGTAATATGGAATTTTATATACCTTGAAATAAGCCAGGGGTTGTTAAATGTGTTTTTCTTTATATATATACGAATGTTTTACTTTTCCAGGGAATGTTTTATTTCATTATGTTTAGATAAAATTTGACTATAGAAGAAATTTTCTCTCATCTACACTTGGGGTTTTTGAAAATTTTAAATAAAATTGTGATTTTAGAATTAGTAATATGATTGTAGAATAATTTGATCCTTCTCCCCAACTCTCTCAGAATATATAACCTAAGTGATTTTTTTAAGAAAATAAGTCTAAAGTTTAAGCAGTCCACAAAATCTTTTAAAGAAAATTATAATAAGGGTTAAAGTTAACCTTTTCTTTTAATTAGCATTAATTACTTTATTTTATATATGTATGATTTGATTTTAGATTTACTAAAACATTTTAATGTTTGTACATAATACGTTTTATATAAAAGTATTCATGTACTGGTGCATATTGATTTAAATGTCATCTTTTTAATATTATAATAGGGCTTTCTTTTATTTTCCTGGGGTAATTTCATATTTCCTTGGCTGATTATTATTATATTTCCTTTGGTCACTCAAACCATCTACTATCTTCATCACAGTCTATTTACCCTCCCATGGACTGACTATGATATAGTCATCATGCATTTTTATTTGTTAATTTCACAAAAGCATGGGAAACTTTTTGAAGCCTGTGACCATGAAGTTTTAGATAAGCTTATATTACTTTAAACTTGGCTAACAATCATTAAATTGTTGACTCACTTGTGTTTTGCATGGTAAGATTAGAAGTAGCTTTTTATGTCTCACTAATAATCCTAATTAGTTTAATATAATCACTAGGTGGTATTATATTGTCTGTTATTTGGTTCTTTTTGTTGGTGTATATAAGCATATGCATTTGTTGAAATATAATTGCATACTTCATTTCATTCTTATTAAAAGTCACACATATAGATTTACATCCTATTTTACACCATATTGTTAAGAGATTATTTTAATCTTTGCAGTAATTGAGCAGGGGATCAACTTAAATGTCATAGCCATCAATAATGTATTCTCTTAAGACATTCAAAGAGACAAGATTAATTAACTTTGTGAATTAATTATAATAAATATTATTATTATTTCGTTGACATTTATTTATTGTGTCAGTTTATCAATTGTGTAATAATTATAAGTTTCATACTCTAAGCTGAGCTAATGTTAGGGGCAGGTAATTTATTTTATATCATTATACACATTATCATTTGTGAAAATTCGATCACCCCAAATAAATTTTCTAAATGTATTAATTAATCTAGTGGCAACTTAAAATGATGATATCCTTAACACATGTGGATCCAGTACTATATATATATATATATATATATATATATATATATATAGTACTGAGATCGGATTTCTTTCATAGGGTTACAAGTGATATATATATATATATATATATAAATTTTGGTCACCACTTGTAACTCTATTAAAGAAAAATCATGGTTTAAACCATCAGTGATCAGAGGAATTGTGTTTGTTTATTTTCAAGTAAAAAATATGTAAAATTTAATATCAAAAAGATGAGCATGATAGATAACTCTGAGAGATCAGCATAGGTAATTATAAAGTCACCAGTACTACCCAAAAGTAATAAACATTCATCATGAATGATTGGAAAACAAATTTACATCAACCGTCAATGTGGTGTCTGAATTACAAAGGGATCTACTATAGATAAGGATAACTATTGATCCTTTGCCAACTTTTAAATCTTAGTTTGTATGCACAAACATAAGTGGTAATCCATCTGAATATTTAATGATAAAGAAAGTAATGCTGGGATATTAAAATATGCTGATCATCATCAATGTGCTGGTCAGGCTAATATCATTGATGTACTAACCAAGTATATATTTCATTTCTAATAGAAACTAAACTAAATAAAATATAGTTCATGAACATTGAAGAATATACTTTATGCATATATCCAGAATCATCATCATCTGGATGCCCATACCCTAAATATATATGCCTTTTTATCCTGTATTAAGCCCAAATCTATGTCAGAAAGCAAAAACTCTGTAATTTATTACTGTTCGCAAGAGAAAAATAAAATAAATAAATTAGCCTATTACAAATAACTTTAAGCAAATCACAAGCTTCCTCTACTTATAAATAACTAGGTTTATTGGGATCAGCACAAAAAGTAAATCCTAAAAGAAGAGCTGCCATGATATAAGGTCACACACACTGCACTTCATGAAACAGGAATTGGACAGAATAAAGAAATTATGAGTAAAAAAATATTTTAAAAAACAATTATTTAATATGTAATTAATAACAAAAAACAAATAAAATGGCAGGATAGTATGACATTCCAAATACCCATTTCATAAAAAAATACATTTTTTACAAAAATTATATTAACTGACCAGTTAATTTTTATTTGTGGTTTAACTAAAAATTTATTAAACATTCGAAAAATCAAAGATAACAATTGTTGATTCAATTTCTTTAAAATATTTAACAAATAATTAAACAACATGTTCAGAAATCAAGATAAGGAATCAAGGAATCTTTGATTCAGCTTAGTAAAAAAAAAAGTAACTTTACAACAATTTTTTTTTTCTTTAAAAACTATTTCACTGTTTGTAAGAGAAATTTGACTGGATTGTTTATAAAAAATGTGTAACAATTTGAAATAATTTCATTTAGTGAAGTATTTGCTATTATCAAATATTATGCAATACAAAACCCAAATTTTTAATACTTTTATGTAATAAAATATTTCTACTATACAAAACTATAGTGTGCATACACAAATAATTAATAACACTAACCATGGCTTTGTTGTCTTTGGTGGCCTTTATTTTTCCCATTGGAGTTTATCCTTGAATGCTTCTCAATATGGTCCTCATTAATTTGTTTTTTCCTAGATCTATAGCAATTTTAGATGCATACAAATAGCATTTTTTGCCTGTTTGGTTCTCTTGACTTGCCAGGTGAGACAGATGTGGACAGAGATTTATTCTCTTGGTTGAATGTGGGAGTGTGAACTACTTTAGAGAGAACACTCTTTTCTATATTTTTATTTCAATGAAA
Source organism: Epiperipatus broadwayi (assembly GCA_028023455.1). Classification (NCBI taxonomy): domain Eukaryota; kingdom Metazoa; phylum Onychophora; class Udeonychophora; order Euonychophora; family Peripatidae; genus Epiperipatus; species Epiperipatus broadwayi. The sequence continues at coordinate 27,975 of JAQFVV010013640.1, read as the reverse complement.
GTAGGTTATGTGGAGGGAGGTGATGCCTAGTTTTAACTGAATCTTGCACATGGTTTTCATTGTACAAAGCATTTTAGTGATAAACTCATATTATGCTAAAAGCTTGATTAAAACTTATGCTATTCTATTAATAACTTGGTATAAGTTGGATTAAGATCAGGCTCTTCTGAAAGGAATAATTCTGCTTTTTGCAGCAGCAGGATTAAGATTTGACTGCTCCCTTTTCAACAGACAATTGGGTATTATCCCTAATACATATCTCCACATGTATTTTTTTTCTAGAACTATCCTACCCACAGGCTAATTACAATCTGCCTCTTACATGATAATTTTTATGACAACCAATTAGATAATATTTTATAAATACAATTGTTCAGACAATTTTCTTCTTAATCATAGATATTGAAAACAAGTCAAGAACTTAAATTAACATTATAAGATTTTTGATAATTTTTCATAATTAAAATACAAATTTTCTTGCAGAAAAAAACAACAACATAATCAACTAATTGTTCAGATTTGATTTTTGATTTTTCATTAAGGGGCGATAAAAAAACAACTCTGATTTTTTAAAAATATTTACAAAGTTATTAAATTATTATTTTGTGCTTTTATCTCTGTAATTTTTTATTTTTTTAAAAAATGCTCCTAAATATATTTAATGGTTGACAATGTTCAGACTATCATATAGGTATTTTACAAATATTGAATTAAATAATGACCTTTTAAAATAGATCTAAAATATTTAAATATGTTTTCCTTCATTAATAAAATATTTTTTTATTCTTAAACCTTAGGAACATGTTGCCAACTATCTATTTATATTTTTGTACAGTTATGTAACCCACTGTTTATATTCTTGATATTTTAGTTTAATTCAATCAATTTCATTTCACTATGGCAACAATTTACATTAGTCATGCTTTTCTATGCATTAACATTTGCACAGACTTATTAGTTGGAATACAATTTAATAAGCCTTGTTGGGCTATTTGGTCAAAACAAATTTGTCTCATTTCTTGGGTCTATTGTGAGACACATTTTGCTGTACCTTATCATTTACACAGACTTACAAGCCAGGATATAATTTTTAATTAAAACATATTAAGCTATTTGGTTATTGGTAACAGACTCATTTATCTGAGCTATTGTTAGTTTTGGCAATGGGATGACTATTGGCCTTATATATGCATGCCAGCCTCCAACACCATGATGGACCGAAAAACACATCACAAAATACAAATAGGCAATGGAGCATGAAAAACATAAAAGCTATCTCAGTTTAATCTCAAAAACAACTTACTATCCAGAGAGCACATTGAGAGAAAAAATGACCAAATGATTGTTCAGCTATGTAGAATACCTTGCTCATTTACTTTACAAATCTGATAGGCTTCACAACCATGACACAATTCTGTGGCTGGTAGACATTTTAAGTATTCTACTGGTAGAACACCAAGCTCCTCTGCTGGACTTATTCAAAAAATGTTTAAATTTTAGATAGTACAGTGCAGAGATAAAACATTGGAGCATCACAAACATAATGCATCTTTATATTTATAAGAATTGCACCTTCCATTATCAGCTTTAAAGGTATTTATACAATACTTCCTAATATTTACCCCAATTTGTTCAAACTATCTTCTCTTTCTTCAGTTTCAATTTCATCATTTTGCTTTTTTGTTTTCTTAGTCAGAAGAATAACTGCATCCTGCATTGGGAGACTGAGGATCATGATCAGTATTCTGATAATATCCCACTGTGTCATAGGTTATCTACACCTGGTTTGTTCAATTATTTGTGTTCTATCATAAAATAAAGTACCATATTTCTGATAATTATTTCCTTCATAACTGTTTGATCCATATCTTGTTGTTCTCATTATTTGGAATCTGGTAAGTCTCTTGATATTACCAGTTCATCTTCCCCACATGTGCTTCTATGCTAGCATTTTATTTCTTACATCTTGATACCATATTGGTATCCTTATTTTCTGCATCCTATAGTGCATAGAATTCATATATAGATTATTTTCACCTAAATATGTTAATTTAGTTGAAGGTTTAAACCTCTCTTCCTTTTCAGCATATGCATATTTGCTGCTATCAAATGCATTAATAGTTTAGCCACCTGCTTACTTGTATGTCAGTCAGTGACAATTAACATCCTTTCAATATGGCTTGACTAGCAGTGTCTTTACATTTTTATTATTTGAAATTCTGAGAGAAGAACTGGACTGAGTGCTTTCAATTTTGCTACTTTATTTCTAAACAAATGGAGTATAGGGCTTATTAGAAGAACATTTCTTATGGGATATTTTATGCTTCCCTCTTTCCTTGTAATCATCACTACAGTTGCACTTTTATTGCTTTCTTGAACTCAATAAAATTATGATGATGGGTAAATAGTGAATCTAATTATGCCTGGAATGCATGTTGAAGATAGTTACAAGATATTGCTAACTTTGCCTTATCAGTCATGACGTTAATGCTAAAATATCTTTTTAGACTGTATTTTTATATTAGACTATTTCCATCTTGTAATATGTGTATTGAATGTCGTTAGAAAAATTTGACTTCATTTACATATTGCAAATATAATCAATTGTAAGTAAGAACAGATCAAACAGGTTAGTATATGTATAATGTTTTGAAAAGTATTATTCTCCCCTCTTCTTTAGGTGTTGCTGGCCTGATCTGTGTTAGTACAAGCATGTAATTCAAACCTGAGCTTTTAGATTCTTGAGTATGAATTTTAAGGTAACACTTTAACCATCTGAGCCATCCTGCCAAAGGCAACAGTCTGTAGAAATTTCTTATACTTCTCTATGAGGTTCCTCCTGATTTCTCAAATTTTTAATAAGAACAGAATTGAATAGTGGTTACCATACATTATGTATAGTCATACTAGGCTGGCTTAGAATATTTTTTGCCATTGTCATATAATCAGCTTCTTTAATTTTTTTTCTTTGTACTTTTTCTTCTCTAACCAATGTTTTTGTATTTTCCATATTGGCCATATGTTAATTAGTATACCCATGATCTGCTACCTTAGACACATCTTTTTTCTCTCTTCTAACCATCAGTTTGCATTCTTGCAATCACTTTCCAATGGGACAACTGGTCTAACCAATATATGATTTTCCACATTCACATGGTATTTCATAGATGCAGTTTTTTTTTCTTTTCAGCATTTCAAGTTGAGACATTGTAGATGTTTGAGTTCCTCATAGTGTGGTATGGCTCTGGAGAGCTGTTTTGATGTTATACTGATTGCAGATTTTCCTTAATTTGTCTGCTATTTTTGAAGTATATTGGTATGCTACAGTACCAATAATTGTTGTTTTCCCTTGATGGTTCTTTTTGCTGTCTATTTAATGTTTTCTTAATAACAGCTGATGGAAAACAATATTCATAAAAGTTTGATTTATATATATCTTTTCTTTTTTCAAATCACTGTTTCTCAACAAACTTCTTTTGCTCTGTTCCATAGTGATAGTATAACTCCATGTTTTGTGTTTCTGGTGTGATTATATATATATATATATATATATATATATATATATATATATATATATATATATATATATATATATATATATATATATATATTTTACTTCTTGATATTAAAATAGTTTAAAAATACAACTAGCTCAGTTACATTATTATGCTTAATTAAAATTTGCATATCCATCTTTAATATACTTTTATATTATCATATCTTAATTAAATTTATTATCAATCATCAAAATCAATATAGTTCCAGATTATATTAATTAAATAAATATTTAATAAAATTATGAGACTGTGAAGTAAAGTTACAAAGTAATAAGCAGATTTACACTGAGTCAATATCTCCCAAGATACTGTCTCAATGGCATAAGAATACTACCACTACCTTATCATCTTACCACTACATCTATAGCATTCTTATGACTTTTAAAATGAAATAAATTATCTTTAATAATACTAAAATAATTCCTAACTTTTAACTTAAAATATAATTAAATAATCTCAGGTTCTTCTAATTTTAAAATAATAATAATTCATGTAAATAAGTATGATGTGGGATTTTATATCAAACTTAAATACACCTAACTTATTTTAATAATAATAATAAATAATACTAATCTTAAAGTGTAATTTAATCTCATCTATTTATATTATATAATCAATCATTAAATGAATAAATAATCATATGTATATCTTTTATCTCATATGGTATCTTCATTTCAGAATAAATCAAAATCTTATAATTAATAATCTATGGCAATAAACAATATTGTATTCTTATAATGTGCATTATAATTATCTTATGACCATTGTAATATTTATATTCATGTCAATCAATTCTTATAAAATAATGTTAAGTAAATATGGTATTCAATTCTAAGTAATAATAACAAATTCATTTTGTGCAAATATTATGTTTATTTCAAATCATCTGATGTCAAAATGCTATGGTGAAAAATAATGAAAACTCGACACACTTTTAAAACAAATTAACAAATTTATTTACAATAACTTCAAATAAAATTTTATTTACACTATTTACAATTTTAGAATTTAAGAAAATAAATCAAAATAAAATAAGAAATTACAAATACCAGAAGTTTATATTGTTACTAATTCATGTGCTTAATAAGCAATTATACACTCTTCAATTACTATACTAATAATATCATAGTATGTTTTCAAAACTTAGATTTAAAATAAATGTTAATAAACTTCCATTACAAATAATAATATATGTCAAAATTATTTATGTAGCATGTGTAAACAATGAAGCTCTACTAATTAAATAGCTACATTAATTAAGTATTACCATTTATAATGTATTATCATATATTTATTTTATTATTAGCATTGCTTAATAGCTTTATAAAATTAATGTATCTTTGTAATGTAAAAACAAATAATTGACTGTACTTATACTTTACTTAATGTAATTCCTGTTATACGTTTTATCAAATATGCATTACATATCTTTATTGTTCAAATATTATTATTTAAACTATTTATCAATTCTAAATTCATAAAGCATTACCTTAGATAAATTCTATGATTCTTTTCTATGTAAAAATCATTATTTTACTTTATGTGTTATTTTAATCCTTTCTAATAAATTTCTATCTTTAAAACATCTTCTAAACTTATTTAAAATTTCCGGAAAAACAAACATCAACTTTAAATAAAATATTCATTATCTAAACTACCTATACTACATTGTTTATACTTAATAAACTTCAATCCAACTATAAGTTTTTACCTAAACGTAACTTAACTTACTTTATAAAACAAAATACAAAAAATACATATAGACTTTTAAAATCCTTTTCTAAATTGCAAAAAAAAAATAAAATAATTATTAAGATAAATAATAAACATCATTTTAATACTAAGCATAAATAAAATATCAAAATTATTTACGAAAGAATCATATAATTATTTCTAAGCTTCTTACGTAATGTTGTATCATGTTGATATTATAAATCAAAACTTATGCATATTTTAATAAAGTTCGTTGCCAATATAATGTATGTGTTTTCATAAAATATCTATCCATTCATTCTACAACAACATAATATTCAGTTGATCTAAAGAAAAACATATTAAATTCATTAAAAATCATTATACAATATTTTTACCATAATAATAATAATGTCCAATCTGCTATCCCAGCATTCTTCGGAATTTGCAGCTTCATAAAATAAAAATCATTCACATTTTCACTCATAAACATTCATTAGAATATTCCGTGTTATATTAATTATAAAATAAATTTATGTAATTAATTATTATATTATTTTTTAGTTATTACTTAACAAATGTACCTAATCTACTTTTAATAGTTTAATAATATTTTAAATTTTATGTTAAATAAATAAAATAAAAGTTTATATTACGGATTCCAGCGATGACTTTTGTTCTACCATAAAAGTTCTAACAAATATCCTGCGTATAAAGTCAATAAAACACTATTTCCTGTTCCGTTGTATCACGTGTTTCTTGAAAGTTTATAATAAAAAAATGATAACGTTCTTTTTTAAAAAAAATAATAAGTTCCAACAAGAAAACAAATAAAATTAAAAAATAGTTTATAAGTTCTCTGGATCCAGTTCTTCATAGATTATTGTTTAAAAGTTATTATTTCAAAATTAATTTATAGTTTATAAATTATTTACATTGAATTTTTTAATCAACTTGGCATGCTTGGCTTAATTTAATTTAGTTTGGACATCCATGTATTACTTGCGCATTTATAAATAACATATTCAGGTAAGAATTAATTTCTTCATCTATAACGTCCAGCGTTTTAGATTACTTCAATATAGCAATTTTATTATATTACGATTTTAAATAATCATATTTATAATCTATTTGCCTTTTAAAACGTCAATATTTAGTCTTTTAAGCACAAAGACTTAACAAGGCAAGTATTTATTTAAAATTACTACTGCTTCTTATATCTTTCCTTAAGATATACATTTTACTTCTATAATTTGTCAAAAAATACTTTTTTTCCACAGAAGTATTTTTATTTCTTTAAAATATCTATTAATAACAGACAATAGTAATTTAACTTTAAAACTATTTATAGTCCAAAATACTACTTTTCTCCATCTTATAGTTTTCTGTACTAATCCAGCGTCTGTTACTTTTCTAGCATAAAGTTTCTGATATATTTCTACGATACGTGATGTTTCCATGATCATTTGTACGTAAATTGAGTTTCGATATTGAGAAGACCAATAGGGAATTATTAAGTTTCTACTGCATACTTATCATTTTAAAAATTATAAAATTATATACAATAACACTCTTATGATTTTAACACTGATTTTAAGAGCGTTTATAAATTTACTTGGCTATTTTCTCAATAGCACGTTTAACTTAGAAATTTAATTACAGAGAGCCCTCCTCAACAATTGAATCCAGCTTTTATAGTGGAAGAGACTCCTCATCTGATTGGTACGTTTAAACAATCAAACTTTGCTTATTTACATATTTATCAACACACTATTAAAAATAAAATAATGACTTATTTAATATTTAATATTATCACATTTTAAAAATAATTTTATCGTTTATTCAAATCTATCAAACATTTTTTTTTAAATATTCTTTCTCACTTGGCCTAAATTTTAACTTTTATAAGATCATTAAAATAAACTAAATCTTTTAAATACGTTATATTTTTAAAGTAATATTTTTAAAAATCAGATTTAATATTCTACATTAATATCTTTTATTTTTATCTCGTGATAACTCACGTATTATTTATAAATTTCACAACATAATTTTGTAAAATAGTTATGCAACTTTATTAGATAACTTCCACGCATGTTTGTGTATATTTACTTAACATCTGTTTTTTTTTATAACACCAGAAACGCTTATTATCGTCTAAAAATAAACTTAACAATTGCTTTTTTAAAATAAATATTTATTTTTAAAAATAAATAAGATATTATATCAGATTTTAAAATAATTATTTGATATGATTAAAATCAAATATTAATCTCAATTTGAGTACTTATAATTTAAAATATTTCTATTTACTTTTAACATATATTTTAAACTAAATAAATATCTTTGTCTAATTTAAACTTGTCTTTTAAATACTTTAGCTTCAAACATTTGTTATTAAATTTATTAATGCAGTATTACATCATAATCATCATCATCTTAAATATCTTCTCAATACCAACACAATTCACACATCAAATAATTACAGATTGCTCTAATTAAACTTATGGTAACATTACCACAAGCAAAGTCAACATCACACTTTTAAAATACTTCTTAAATTTAAAATTTTCTACTAAATTAGCACAAAACTTAAATGGTGACCCATACAAAAGGGCACAATATATATATATATATATATATATATATATATAGGAAAATATCTAGCTTATATATATATATATATATATATATATATATAGCTAGATATTTTCCTGTATGTGTATGTTTTTGGTAAACTGTAGTTTTGATTTTGCCACAAGATAATCTTATCACAAAAATATATAAAAAAATGTCCATATCTGTTCTTATTCTTATTCTGGTTCTATTGTGAATTTAATTGAAGGGGATATGTGGTTGATGTATTTTCAGAAAGTAAGTCAAAATGATTCACCATGTGCCATACAAGAAGTATAGATTATGCATAGTGAAGTCAAAATTTAGTTAAGCATGGAATAGAATCTATGGCCAAAGTATCAAATTTCTCCATGTAAATATTGATAATCTGGGGAGACAATGGTGAACCCATTGCCATTATTTGATTTTGTTGGGAAAATTATGTGTTACATTGAATGTAGGTTGTTTTTATGCAGAATGTTAATAGTTGCATTATTCTATCATTAGGAAGATATGTTCTGGTTTGTAAAATATTATCATCATTTATTCTTTTCCTTACAATAGACATGGTACTTTTGTAAATAGTTCTTTCAATTTTCATGGTCTTGTTTATTTCTATAAAGTGTATAGAAATGCTTACAAAAGATTGAGTCTTGTATGCCAAAGGACTTGCAACTTTGAGAAGAATTCTTGCAAAATTTTGGCAAGGTGAATCTCTAGAACTAACAATAGGTCATAATGGAACATGATATTTATAAAGATGAATAATTTTGCTGAAATATGATGTTATTTTAACTTTTTCTGAATTAGTGAAGTATTTGCAATGCTTTCTGAGGTAATGCTTGTAACTTGGTTTCGGTACTCAGTATAAGGATTTTTTGCTACTTTTTTATTGGCTTGCTATGAGGAATTCTTGTATTTTGTTGTTATAATCAGTTATATCCATTACAACTGTTGTATTGCCTTTGTCAGCAGGGATAATAATTACAATTTTATCTACTTTAAGAGATTTAATTTCTTTTCTCTCACAATAGGATATGTTTGATTTCAATTATTGTTGCATGCCAAATGTTCTTTTTATTTTCCAGTATAATTCTCCTGTTTCTTCTAAAGGAAAATTTTTGAGTAATGTCCTTGGTGGCTACCATTACATCTAATAAAGGCATATTAGATGGTGTTATGAAATAGTTTAATCATCTTTCAAGAACATACATTTCAGTATCTGTTAGATGTTTAGAACTGAGATTTTTAATCAGTATCTGTTAGATGTTTAGAACTGAGATTTTTAACAGATTGAGATGGTACATTGCTTTCTACATTATGATTTTTGATATGCCCATATGAGTTTAGCAAATTTATTTTTTTGGCATTCTTTATTTTTTTCACATAACATATAATATGATTTTCTTGCTAGTTGAGAAACTCTCAAGTAGTCTTCATTAGTATGTTTAGTTTTTAGAAAACATTCTACATTATTAATGTAATGCATCGTTTAATGCATAGAAAATCTTTGAGCATTTATTCTCTATCTTAGAAGAGCTTCCCTTGCTCTCTGAGTGATTTTCTAAGCTCTCTGAAAGTGAATTGGATGTTGTAGTTGTAAACCATTAGTAATTATCTCTTCAGATTTACATGTACATAAGAAAGTTAAATGATTTTCTACTTTGGCTAGCTTTAGACATAATTTTTCATAAATTCTAAAGTTTGATATAGTATTAGGGCCATACCAAATATTTATTGTACTCCTGAAGGTTTGTGATGATAATGTTCTAGTTGTATTTTTATAATCGACTATTACCATCATCTAATAAGTGTATTGAATGTCATTAGAAAAAAATAACTTTATTTAAATATTCCAAATACATTCAACTGTTAGTAATATCCCATCAAACATGTTAATATATGCACACTATTTTCAGAGGTATTATTATAATCTCTCTTCTTCGTGTGTTGATTGCATGACCAGTGAAACTACTAATGTGGGATTTTAACTGTACCCTTAGGTTTTTGAGTTTTGTATTTTAAAGAAATGCTCTATCAACTGAGCCATCCTATTGAAAGAAACAGTTTATAGAAATTTCATATACTTATCTCTGTTGTTCCTCCTGATTTCTCAACTTTTTCCTAAGAGCAAAGTTGATTTGTGGTTTCCATACATTTTGTATAGTCACACTAGGTTGTTTCATGAAATTTTTGCCATTGGTTTATGAGCAGCTTCTTAAGTTATTTTTTGTACCTTTTCTTCTCTATACAACATATTTTTTTATTTTCCCATTTCAACATATGTTCATCCATACATACATGGTCTGCTCCTTAGGTACATCTGTTTTCTCTCTTATAATCATCAGTTTGTATTCTTGCAAGCACTTTCCAATAGTATCACTAGTCTCAACATTATATGTTCTTCCACATTCACATGGTATTTTATAGATACAGTTCATTTTTCTTTTCACCATTTCATGTTTTGGCTTTGTTGATATTAGAATTCATCATAGTGTTGTATGGCTCTGGAAAGCTGTTCTGATGTTATACTGATTGCAGATTTTTTAAAATTTGTCTGCTACCTTTAGAATGCATGGGTGGACTACAGTACCAATAATTGTCTTTTTTCTTGGTGGTTCTTCTTGTTGTCTATTCAACATTTTTTAAAATAACAGGTGACAGCTAGCCATTTTTCATGAGTTTGTTCTGTATAGATCTTTTATTTTTCCAAATCACTGACTTCTGAACAAACTTCTTTTGCCCTGTTCCATAGTGATAGTATAATTTCATGTTTTGTGTTTCTGGTGTGAATGGGTATATAGAGTAGGTATTTTCCTTTATGTGTAGATTTTCAGTAAACTGTAGTTTTGTTTTTGGTAAACTGTTGTTTTGATTTTGCCATGAGGAAGTATTGTCACAAGAACATCTAAGAATGTCAATTTTGATCTTTTTCTGATTCTATTGTGAATTTAATTGTAGAAGATATGTTGTTGATGCATTTCCAGAAACTTTATAGCAGTGCTTCATGATGTGATTGTATAACAAAAATATCATACACATAACAAAACAAACATTAGGTGGATATTCAATAGTTTTTATGGCTAACATTTCTACCTCATAAATGTATCTATTGCTAAACAGAAGAGACAATGGTGAGCCTATAGCTATTCCTTGATTTTTTTGGAAGAATTGTATGTTATATTGAAAATATGTTGTTGCCTTTGCCAGGATGACTCAGTTGGTTAGAGTGTTACATTAAATTCCAATATCCACAAATATAAAGGTTCAGGTTTGAATCCCATGCTAGTACTCTCACTGGTCATTCCAGCAACACCTGAAGATGAGGAGAGAATAATACTTCTCAAAACATTGTGCATATGCTAACCTTTTTGATGTGCCATTACTAACATTTGAGTGTATTTGGAATATTTAAATAAAGTTAATTTTTTCTAAAGACATACAATACTCAGATGATGGAAATAATCCAATATATAAATACAACTAAAACACCATCATCATACACTTTCAAAAACATATTTTTACACTCTTGATATATGCAATGGGTGTCTCACCAGCATTTTCTGAAAAAAGTCCTTATTTTAAGGAACTGGTTAATGATTTCCAATGATTTGTTTGTATATTGAATATCTACCTTTACTTTTATCTTTGTATTATCAATTTCTTTTTTTAATGTAAACATGACTGATTTTTTTCAGTTTGATCATCTTGGCTATGGTCATGCTCCAATCTTTTTACTTTTTCTCCAATTCTATCATCATTTGACCTGCAGAAATTTAATTTGATTAGACAGATATTCTATGTGCTTCTTTACCCATCTAGGCTTCATTGACTTTCATTATTTACAGATTGTATTGACTCCTGCACTTGGATAATTTTATTATCCATTACTTCTTGTATCTGTTTTATTTCATATCCTGTTCTTTTGTGTTTTGTCTCACTTCATGCAGAATGCCTTCTTTAATTTGTTTGATTCATCTGTGATTTCATTACTCATATTTTTAGTAATTTGTTCAATATTTTGTAGCATTTCTTTCATTATTTCTTCTGCTATGTTTCTATTTTCTGATTTTTTTCTTGATTGTTTACATTACCCTCTTCTCTTTGTTGGTCTCTTTTTTCTTTCCTTCTTCTCTTTGCTATTTATCATCTGCTCTTTGTTGGTCTCTCTCTCTCTATTCTCTTCTTCTCTTTGTTGGTCTCTCTTTTAGATACATATTTAAGCATTTTTGTTGCTCTCTCTTTTATATACATATTTCAACATTTTTAATAATGGGTATAACATTGATGCCTCCCCTATTGTCTAAATTCCTTCCACTGGTTGCTAATCAAATTCTTTTGGAACATATTTTTCCATCTTTTTTTTACTTTTTCTATTGTCAGCATATATGTTTCAATTATAGACTCTATTCTTCAAAACAAACTATATTGAATTATTCTTACTCAGAGACTACCAATATATACTTTTAAAATATCTCATAAAATAAGCTTTAACATCACCTTCTCATTTATTCAACCATATTTCATCTTACTTCACATAACTACTATATTATCATTATGTCTAATCTGCTCCTCTTTCAATTGTATTTTCTCAATTACTGATTAAATTTCATTATTTCCCCTGGTTTATTCTCCAATGTTGTCCTGTTCGTGAGTGTGTGACTGATTTTCATTTCTATCATATTTTTGTTATAATTACATATAAATGTACAAACCATTTATCAAAACATTTTTTTAGAAATCTAATAAGAATCTGACAGCAAAATCATGCAAAGTGACTTGCAGTTTTGTGATAGATACACAATCCAATCATTGGACTATAACTATTCAATGCATTATGAAAACCCAAAGGTCTATTTCAATTTAGACACTTTAAGCTACCACCATCCTTGATATGAAAATTGACTGGATTGTATATAAAAATGTGTAACAATTTGAAATAATTTTATTTAGTGAAGTATTTGCTATTATTAATTATTATGCAATACAAAACCCAAATTTTTAATACTTTTATGAAATAAAAATATTTCTATTATACAAAAAATAGAGTGTGCATACACAAAGAACTAATAACTCTAACCATGGCTTTGTTGTCTCTGGTGGCCTTTATTTTTCCCATTGGAGTTTCTCCTTGGATGCTTCTAAATATAGTCCTCATTATTTTGTTTTTTCCTAGATCTATACCAATTCCAGATGCATAAAAATGGCATTTTTTGCCTGTTTGGTTCTCTTGACTTGCCAGGTGAGACATATGTGGACATTCTCTTGATTGAAGGTGGGGTTGTGGACAACATTAGAGAGAACCCACTTTTCTATATTTTTTATTATTATGAATCTAGGTTACATCACAAGGAAAAATACAATCATGATGATTCATATATGAGTCATTAACCACAAGGTTATTAAAACTTAATTTGTGATCACATGTACACTTTTTATAATAAGAAACCCAATTCCATTATTCTTGAGTTAAAGATTTGTTTTTTTTTTATCTCCCTCTAAATTTCAATTCTATTAAAATGATAATAACAAAAAAAATAAATGCAGTAGAGTGAATGCTCTTCTGTAAACTACAGTAAGTTTAATAAATCAAATGATATGTTGGTATTACCATACACAACAGCATATTCATTTATTGTGTTAGATGTCATAATATTAAACTATAATGTACAGAGTATAATTTATGCATGTTTTAAATAACTTCAAATTATTAGTTCATGTTCAAATGAGCTCTTTGAAAACAAAAGATGTCATGCATAATTCAAGATGAATAACAAATTCATTTTGTCTTTTAAAATTTTGGATTAGAGACCTAGCTATAGATATGTATTTTCTCTGCTTGAAGACATGTTGAATCAATCAATAAATAAGTAAACAGATGTTCAATTGATTGGAGATTTATGAGAAGTTTTAGCATTGGAGTAACAGAGTGGAGGCACATGCCAAGGATCTTGAGTTCCAGATGCTTCCTTTCTATCACTGCACTTAACCAGATGAAACAGTTGAGCTAATGAGATGGCGGATTGTACCTTTAAGCAATGACACTACACACAATTTATTCTAGCGTTTCACCATAAATTTAACGAGCACATTACATACATATTAATAGCCTATGAATGCATATTCACATTTTATTTCAAGTCAAGTATATGCAAACCATATTATAATGTGTTTTAATACACACACGGAAATGTAAATAATATTACTAATATCTCTTTTTACTCACTTTTACTGCTGGAAAGTATATGAAATTTTCTGTAGAGGATGTGAATAAATATTAACATTAATAATATAAGTTTTCTACTGCCTGTTGTCTTTTAGACAATAGCCTAGTGCCTCTAATTTATTATTTGCGAATTTTAAGATCACCGATTCAATTTTTGTACAAGTATCCTCATTGGTCAACCACCCATACCTGAAGAAGAATAGGTGTCGTATTTGTATATAATTACTGATCTTTGAATGTTTTTGACAAGTGTTTGAATTCTTTAAAAAAAAAAAAAACATTTAGGAATCTAACATATACGTGCCCAGACTACAATTGAGTAACTGTACAATTAATAATATAACTTAAATTAACATATACACACAAGTTTTATTAAGTAACTTAATGAGTTTATTCACTCTGAATTATATTAGTAATTAAGATTAGTAGTTTAACTGGCAAGTGGGCAATTCAAAGCAATATAACAATATTAGAGGTTGCAGACTGATAAATAAATAAATATATAACTAATTAGAGGTCATCTAACTCCAGGAATTATTAAATTCTTTATTTCCACAACTATACTTTTCTTTTACCTCCATAATTTCAAACAGTCGTTTACAAGCAATTCTAGCAAGCTACATTGACGCTCACTCTTTCTTTGAGTCAGTTTAATTACATTTAGCTGGAGTAGTTTTCTGCTGCTATAACTTCACAGCAATTGCTCAATCAGTTTTCACTCTATTCATCGAGTTTTACTACTTTGTTTTCTATTTTACCTTTTTTCTATTTTCCACTCTTCATTTATACTCTCTCATCTTCTTCTTAGAAAGTTTTTCAAGCAATTTATTAAATTTGCTAATTTGTATATTGTTAAATTTTATGATTAAGCAAATTAGAATGTTGTTACTTGTAGTTATTCTCTTTTCTAGAATGATTCAACAATGCAGCATGTGCGCACACATATATATGCACAACTTTATTACAAATAAATACATAACTAGTCAGAAACACAGCATAATGAAAATTAGATAGTGGAAGTCCAACGTATGATTATAAATAAAATTTCGTCATTACAAACATTAAAATATTTTAAATAAAACATTTTTTTTTTTACTGACGTATTATTTTTAGTTCAGTTTACGAAGCTTCAAAGTATGATTTATTACAGTCATTGATTAATATAATCGTATTTAGACTTTCTTCCTGCAGCGAAAACAATAATGACTTTCTAATCATTTGAAGTTGCGACTTTCCTAGCACAATAGATAGTTGAATTCGCTGCTTAACATGTCAAATATCTGACAATTTCTATACTTAAAACTAAATGTGAGCAAAAAAAAAGCATCTTTAGAAAAGTTTCACTCTATGTACTCTCTTGTTAGAAAATCATCCAGCTGTTAATGAACTGTTTACAATTGTGATTATGATCTTTATATTTTTTTCTGCTTTCATAAGATTATTATTTTAAACAATGAACGTCTTGAATCAGAAAATCGCATCCAGCTGGTGAAGAGATTACGAAAAATACTCGGGGTTGCAACCCTACAATTATATTTTGATTTTTTAAAAAAACAATATGTTTCTTGCATAAATGTAATTATAAATATTATTAATTTACGTGATTTGCTGCAGTGATTGCGCGGCTTAATATTCACGGACTGCGCTCAGCCATCTCACCTCCGGCGTTTACACTTTTAATGAACTGTGTAATTCGACTATTTTATTTATACTGTAAACGCTCATATTTTAACTCTAAAAATATACATATATACATAAAAATATATGTATAATCGAATAGTTTCGTAAAGAAATGAAAATAGTATATATCATTTGTCTTCGACGCATCTTTATTCAATAAGTCTCATTAGAATATAGCAAATGATCTTTGTTGTGATTTTATAGTTCTTTTTGTATTTGCCGCTAAAATACGATTAATTAATTTTTTTTTATAGTAAAACTATTTATGTACCAATATTATTATCAAAAGCAAATTTAAAAATAAGTCTTTTTGTATTTTGATTGGATGATGTTAATGACTACTGTTTACTAACAGAAGCACCTAATCACACATGCCAAATATTTTTATTATTTATCATTTAAAGCAGCGTTTCTAATTCCACAAGATAGAGGAGCCAAAACATAAAAAAAAAACAATAATAATGATATACTGGAGTTTTTCAACGATTATCCAAATCAGTCTGAGAACTATAAATGCGCTATACATATGTGTACGTTGTTCTATTATTTGCTACCATGCAACGTTGTCTTTTTTACTTCCTCCACTGTTAAATGAGTTCAAGTTTGGTTGAATTTGACATCTTACCATCTCAGTTCTGTCAGCGTTGCTATATTTTGCCTGGACTCTGGGTTTTGTTATGTTAATGTACAAATCTGACCATTCAATATATATATTGAAACCTTTCGTTTTCACCCGAAGCGTTCTTAATTTGAAGCTGATTCTGTTAACATTAGTTTATATCAAAATGTTCGTCATAAAATTAGTTAAATTTGATATAACACTATTTTAAGAGGATTAATTGTATATTAAAATAAAAGTTTGAAAAAATTTTCATGAATTATCTGATATGTAATGGAATCTCATTCATAAATGCTGAAATAAAAATTGTGTAATTATAATGTAAATCTAATAGTAATTTAAAACATCATAAACAGCCAAATTTAATATAGTTTATATGTTAAAATTGTTCTGCAGGTAGTTATTAATAATTTAGATGAATTAGAAAGAAGAATAGATATTTTATAAAGTAAATATGATTTCTAGTTAGTAAAAAATTGTCTGATGAAAATCATATCATTTGGGGGATGAAAATTTGGCTATAGAATATCCATTGGAAAAGTTTGTATATGAAATTAAGGGTTTATAAAAGTGTTGGAACCATTCACTCAGAATTGTGAGTGTGTGAGGTGTATGAATTGAATGCAAGTAAAATTTTAATTGTAAAAATACCTATTAATTGTTACTGGACATGAGTGGCGTCATTGGAACGCCAATTGAAAGAGCATTTATTCAATCTTAATTTCATACCTATAGCAGCCAATTTTCTTTCAAAATCTTGAGTTCAAATTCGGTCTGCTATGTATTTTTTTATTATGAAAAAAAATCATTTTGTTGTTTCAAGTAGTTTTTCACTAGGAGTGGTAAAAGATTCAGCATAAACCATGTGATTTCTGTCCAAATGTGAATAATTAAATTGAAAACGATAATAAATAATCAATTAAAATTAGGGTATATGGTTCAGTTAACAGAAGGTGGCATTTAGAGATTGATTGGCAAGACATGACTATAAAAACTTAGCCATTTTCTGAGAAGGGTCTTTATTTCATTTTGTCTGGGGTATAATTCTGTTTGGGTTTGAAATCCTTAATTTAAACTAATATAAAGTAAGTTTTATCATCCTTCCTGGCTCAATCTATGACTGAAAACTTAGATAAAAATTGTATTATTATAAAAATATGAAACATGCTTAAGTTTCCCACATCAGGCATATATTAATTCTTTCTAAAATTATTCGCTATTGTGATTTTTTATATGACTGTCATGGTCACAACTAATCAGAAAGTAATGCAACATTGGCTTAAGACAGAATTTTACTTTGAGAAAAGTATGAAAACCATAAGTTTTATGAATGTTTATTTTAATTATTCATTTCTACTGATGGATAAATCCTACTATTTGTGTTACAAAAGATTTAGAAAGAAAATAATAAAGTGTGGAACTGAACTACTATACAAATGTAGATGTTAAATCGTGCCTAAAATGCTGCTTGGATCATCTGTGCTTTAGAAAGCTGATAAATCAATAATAATCAAATGGTTATCATATGGCAGAAAATTTTATATATGTATCAAACTAAGATATCAAAAAGTCATTAAAAATTTCAAGGAATATAGTGCTATAATTATGTGAAAGAATACCTCAAGTTATCTGACATTTCCAGCATAAGCGGTAGTGAACGAAAGATTCATTTATCACATGGACAAATTATGATAAAGCTGTTTAAATTATATTATAATGGTAAATTAAATCATATTCAAAGAGACATAAACTGCCTGAAAGAAATTAAATCAATTTTTAAAAAACAATCTCCTCATCTAACTAAATGTCATACTGTAATTGGATAATGTGAATTTTAAAAATAAAACTCTCTGGATTATTTTCTGTGTGTCTGAAAAGAATGTTATATTTGTAATACAAATTCTAATAAGAAAAAATGTGCTTCACTCCTGAATAGATAAACCTTGCAGATTACTTAACAGAATGATTCTTGTAAATTCCCATGGATTACTTGTTTAGATAAGGTGTGCACCTATGTTCATGTTATATGGTAAGATGATTTCTGTGGTAATGGAAGTGGTGCTTTGTGCAATGCCCATCCATGTTTGAATGCCTAGAATCCAGTCCTAGCATGTCTCATCCCTTATGAAAGGGTGCTCTCTCATTTATGGGCCATTGCCGACACTTATATTGACTCCAAATTCTTTTTCCGTATGGGTGCAAATTTGTTTGAAGATTATTAATAGTAAATATTGTTAATTTTGCTGATAGAGTCATAAAATCAGTTCATTGTTTTTTATGGAATGTAAGAGTTAAAGTTCAATCTATTGTAGTGATCTATCATGCCTGGCTTAGCTTTACCTATCTGATTAAGAGCCAATAAAAATCATAGAATTTAATTTTAAATTTGGAAAATAAAAATATATATATTTTAGTTGTGATAAGTAGTGTTCATCAAATTTCCAGATTACTGCCAGACAATATCCACACTGGATTGGATAGCTAAATACAATGTTACACTTGTTGGGGGGATTGGATATTAACTATGTGTGGGTATTTGAAAGTGTGACCCTTATGAGAACTAATTCTTTAATGTTTGCACAGTTCATCCATGGATATAAGTGCAAGAAATTGCTTTATAATATTTAGAAATTTAAAATAGTCTATTAAGGAATATTAATTTGCTCAAATTGATACCTAATTTATAAGTTTATTTAAGCTAAAAGAGTTTTTTATGACCAGTATTATTAATCATGCTCTGAGGATAGTAATATAGAGTAAAAATTCAAGAAGTTACAGTTTAAAAGTAGATTATATTAAGTTAATAATTGTTTGTTATAGTGTTAAATATGTTATGTAGCTTACTGATAGTCAGAATAGTATAGTCATCTGTTAGAAAAGAAATATAATTCCATAGCAGTTGTGAGTCCCATCTTGTTAATAATATGATAATGTTTTATATTTTACATTTTGTTGTTGTTTGACAAAAGGGGGAGCTACAGAGATTTGTAAATAATGTAAATACATTCAGGTTATTACTATTAATAAAATTTTATAATTTTAAATAAAACCCTTGCATGTGTCTCAGTGTTTTGTGGATTCTATAAATTCCAAAAATCCAATCCAAAACATACATCATTATACTAATATTTGAATTTAACTATATTTTAATTACTTTTAACTGCATTAGGATAAAGTACTTGAAATATTATTATATTCAAGATTCCTATAAAGTTTTCATTATAAGATTAAAATAGAGAATATTATTCCAAACACTGCAAACTAATATAATAAGTATGTCGATCGTAATCACATAAAATTTAGCAACACTAAAATTAAAGTTATTATATGCAAAAGGGTTACCAGGATATATTGAATGTTGTGGGTGGATATAAAACCCCTTCTCCATTCTCTGTATTCAAATACATTCCCAGGTGAGCTTTAGTAATCAAAAATTTAAACAACCAATGTGTTCAAGATATTTTACCATAAAATAGTTATAGCAGAAATTCTGTTTATTTATTGTTTTCAAATAGGAAGAGTGGACATTGGCTTGGCTAAACTATGCCAAGGTTGACTATAACTGTAATCAGTGGGAGTGTATTCACAAATGACAAATAATTTCTTATCCGTACTTAAGTTGTCACACATTGCTATTCTGAAACCCTGAGATGAGAACATCACATAGTAGCTAAGAATTGGGAATGGGAATTCATAAGAAAATAAAAAAATGAGTTTATAATTAGCAATTGTTATTATTTGCAAAACTAAAGTATGATTGATAGCATGGTAAAAAGATGGCCTGTGATGATGATGATGATGGGCTAGGAAATAATATTAAATTTTCTCAAATTTAATTGTGACTTTGATAAGGGATGGATGGTGAGAGTTCTGAGAGATGTAACATACAGTGTGGAGTTGAGTTGAGACACTGCTCTCCTCTAATAGATGTAATAAGTTACTAAGTTATGATGAATTAATATTGCCCTCAGTGCTCGCTCATTAGAAAATTTATTTGTTTACCCCAATCATAAAGTATTAACATAGATAATTAGGTCAATTATTAACCAATACTAAGAATAATATATAACGTTTTCATTAGAGTTGCAATTTGGCACATGGGCATTTCATAATGTGTTGCCCCATCACCATCGATTCCTAGACCATCCACTCTGCAGACCGTGTGTGTGTGGAAGGTGGGAAGTAACCACTAGGAGAATGAGAGAGGTTACAATATATATTAAATCTAATATTCTCTTGGATAAATTATAAATTTCATAGTATTATTTCCAGGAGCTGCCATATAATAAAAATATAATAGCTAAATAACTGACATTTCTGTACAATAACAAGTACTTTCCTCAGAGCTTCTTCTTTTTCAAATCATAAGAATGTATCAACTTCACTCATATTTAAATAAACTAATAAAATAAAAGCAATCTGCTATCAAAGCTACCTTACAATTAATGTTTACTTCTACCATTGCCTTAACAAAGGATTGCTTATATTCTACACTTTATTTAAACATGATGAGCTAAATTACATATAGAAATTTATTAGCTGTTGGCACGTAGTGTTAAAATATAGGGTGGAGTTACCTAATACATACCGGTTACATAAATTATATTTTCAAATTTGTTTTTAGTATCTAAGTATTCTAAATGATATCAAGTGACAAATAAATAAATCAAATGACAAACCAAAACAACAGAGAAAAAATATTGTGACTTAACCATTTATAACAGTCCCATCCCAGGAAAAAAGATCATGTAAGTTTGAAGTAAATTTTGTTTAAATATATTGATCAGATATTATTTAAATTTTAAAATCTACTAGTATATTACTAATATTTTTTAATGTTAGTGTCAATATATTATTTATTTATATCAGTTTTATGAATATTTTGAAACTATTTTTGACAATTTGTTGATTTAGTTTAATTTTCAAAGTTTTTTTTAAAAAAATTGTTCCTACTATAAGATTTTTAAAAAGATATGGGTATGATTTAGAAAATCACATTTGAATTTTATCTAGTAAAAGTGTTCTTTTTTACAGCAAGGAAGAAAGAAAAATATGGTTGTGGAATCAAGAATGTATGGAAAAAGCAATTGAATCACATTGGTATATATAAAAAAAAACAGATTTAATTAATATAGCACATGATTTACATTTAAAAAGCATTTTGATGGACCAAGTAAAAACAGAAGACATTTTTTTAACAAAATTGCTTTAAAAGTAATCAATTTCCCTAAGCACAATTTTAAAAACAGATTAGTACAATTTGGGAGATAAATTTTCTAAATATTATCAATTGGAGTATTTAAAAAAATAGTTTAAAGACAACCCAATTAATAATTAAATCTAAAAATTTCTGAAGTGATATGATTTAGACAATTTTACATTATATAGCACCACCATTATAATCATTTTCAACAATTACTGATATAATGCAAGAGGAAGGTGTTTCCAAGTTTAATATATTTCCTTTCATTTATAATATCTCTTCTCAACATTACACCAGGAAATGTCTGTCTGTCTGTCTATCTATCTATCTATCTATCTATCTATCTATCTATCTATCTATCTATCTATCTATCTATCTATCTGTCTGTCTGTCTGTCTGTCTGTCTGTCTGTCTGTCTGTCTGTCTATCTATCTATCTATCTATCTATCTATCTATCTATCTATCTATCTATCTATCTATCTATCTATCTATCTATCTATCTATCTATCTATCTATCTATCTATCTATCTATCTATCTATCTATCTATCTATCTATCTATCTATCTATCTATCTATCTATCTATCTATCTATCTATCTATCTATCTATCTATCTATCTATCTATCTATCTATCTATCTATCTATCTATCTATCTATCTATCTATCTATCTATCTATCTATCTATCTATCTATCTATCTATCTATCTATCTATCTATCTATCTATCTATCTATCTATCTATCTATCTATCTATCTATCTATCTATCTATCTATCTATCTATCTATCTATCTATCTATCTATCTATCTATCTATCTATCTATATTATAAATGGAATATTTGTAGATCTTTTATCTTTTCTGAGGATCATGTATACAATTTCACCATTAATCCAATACCATTTCTTTTAGTAATATATTCAGCTCAGTTCAATTTCAGCTTCTTATTTGTTTATCCATGTATTTTGTATTTGATTTCTTTTTGTTATTTCCGACATATATTTCACATTCTTTGTAGAGTTATTTGAACTCTTGATACTGCTTTTCTGTTAAGTGTCCGAATCTTACACACATGAATATAAACTGACAAAGCACATCTATTAAAAACATTCCTTTTCAAAATTATACATTCATATTTCAGTTTAATATTTAGTTATTTCTTCCAAAAGCATTCCATACAAATTGAATTCTAAGATTAATTTTATCTATTATTTTTCCATCTGCATTTACAATCTGATCTTTATTTTTTTCGTTTGAAAAAAATCATTGAACATTACTTTCACTTCTTTAGTATTTATATTTAACCTTACTTCTTAGTTTTATGTTATAACTGTTATAACATTTTTGAAGCTCTTATACTATTTCCATAAACAACATATCACCTACAAAATCTTAAATATTTTTGTTTTTACATCCTTAGCTTTCCATTTTATTTCTGAATACTTCTTGTAAAAGTTATATAAAAAACGTTGGAGAAATCTAATCTGTCTGTCATGCAACTTTTAAATTTTAATCAATCGCCATGGAATTTAATTACTGTTATTTTCATTTTGATAAATATTTTTCAGAATATGACAATATCCCACTGCTATAATCATATTAGAAACGCTTGTGAATCAAATGTATTTTCCTAATCAACAGATCCAGATTTTAACATTAACTGACCTTTTAAAAATATTGAGATATTTTATTTATGTTTAACATCATTTGTAATTTTACATTCTTCATGATTAAAATTATTGTCCTTATTAGTATTTTTTGTATCATATTTAATCCGTACATTTTATATTTTAATGAGAAGGTTTCATATTAAATAACAACAACTAAATTATAAACCAGGTTAAAAACACGTTTAAAAGACCAAAATTCTATCATGTATCTGTACTTGAAAAAATATAAATATTTACATTTTGAGATAAAATGCTGGACAATGTTAAATCATATAAAGAAAAATGTATTAAAGAAAATTTAAACATAGGTAAAAAAAAAGAGAAAAATAGTTTTAAATAGGAATAAAGTTAGGAATATGTCATTTGATCCCTTATAAGGAAAAATTATAAATAATTAAAGGAGTCTTAAAAAGAAATTTTTTTATAGAAAAATTGAAGATAAATATAAAAAGAAAGTAAATTGTATTTACATAAAAATCATTGATTAGGTTATTATTATATATTGTTTGTAAACATGTATTTGTAATATATATATATATAAATAAATTGTAACGGTCACTGCCTCCCTCTATACCGCATTGAGCATGACATGCGTTTTCTGAGATCGAGCAGCAATTAAGAAATATTCAAAGGCATCCAAAACATAGATTACTATAGTCATACCTTTGAAAGGTTCGTTTACTGCAACCTTTACGCTCCACCTTAAGAAAGAGATTGCTCCCCTCCCCAAGGGATATTATCATGTAATAAGTAAAGAGCTATAATCTCTTATAAAAAAAATCATTAGAAAGTGAATGCCTAATGAATGATTCCCGATCCCGGTAAGTTTAATCCCTGACTAGCTCAATCAACTCATGATCTCGAGATGGTGGTTTGTTGCTTTATTAACAGAAAAGGTCAAACACTAATATCATTATCAAATACATAGCACAACTTTGTACTTTAAAATTAGATATTAAATTTATTAAGCCCTCTATGATTATATAATTATTTACAAAATAATAAACACACACATAAATGAGAGTAATTAAAATTCAAGTGTATAATAAATTTTAAAGTTTCATGAATGGGAAAGGAATGGTCTGAAATTCTCCCCTGCTTACACTTTAAACTCAAAACCAAATTTCTTATAAAACAATGTGTATTGGCCATGGTATGTACGTGTTTCATAATAATACAAAAAAATGGGTTAGCCACGAGTTAGTGATATTAAAATCTTAAATGTTCCATAATCTGAGTTCTGCATGTGGCGGACAATAATAATTATTTGGAACACTTTCGTACCCACTTTTATACCTTATGAAAACAATCCTGCACTTAGTGGATGGAATAAATTTACTAGGGGAACAAACTTGTGCTAAACTACAATTTTAATCTTAAAAGTTCCATAATATGAGTCCTGCCCATAGCGGACAATAATAATTATTTGGAACACTGTCATACATGCTTTTATTCCTTATAACAACAATCCTGCACTTAGCGGATGGAATAAATTTTCTATTATTTCAAAGTGAAACACATACATCCAATGACCAAACCACCCAATTATTTCTATTTAACTATTTTGAAATATTTCATATTTACTTTATCGATTCTTTTATAATTTATTTAGATACTCCAATGAATTACGTGAAGCTTTATGTTAAAATTACAAACAAAATATTTATGACTGAATTACGCAATTCATTGGCTCATTTAATAATAGCAATTTAAGTCAAATGACGAATTACTCATAATAAGACATAAAAAAAATATAAAAACATAAATAATAATTCCCGAAGTCTTCGTTCTTCTCCGGGCTATGATTTTGAGGGTGATATATATCTGCTGTGCAGGTGATTACTTCACAGGGCCTATATGGAGGTTGGCAAATTGTCCATAGCAGCTACACTTTCAGAAATAGAAAGTCACATCACTGGATGGCTATGTAGGACTCCGAGCTGTGTGAATGTACCGAACTTGGTTTCTACTCCATATCCATTGCTGAATCACGAATAAATCCTGATTCCATTTCCTTAGCGAAATAAAACATTAGCTTAAATTTCAATTGTATTTTTATTTTTCAGTCAATGAATATCATATTTCTTGGTCTGCGCCTTTTAAAATATGTTCAGCATTCCGAATAAATAGTTTTTACACTCATAATTCTTTTTTTTCTTTTTTTTTTGTCAGTACACTCTGGAAACTATACTGCTAACGGGTAAGAGTGCCCATGCGAGTATCAACCAATGTAATCCAGCTAACTAATTAAATTTCACCTGACCAGCCTTTATATATCCCCCCCATTACAGGGTGTTTTCTCTCATCCCCTCCACAAGTTATTGCTTTTACATTTCTGTTTTTAATTAAACAAGTCCAAACAATGGATGTAATTTTAGCTATCTTTTAATTAATTTCAGAATTTCACAGACCATTTAAATTCCAATCCCTTGATTTCTTTAAACAATAAAGTAAAATTACATTTATCTAATTAAATAATTTTGAATAGGTGTCAAACCGAATAACCCCTGATACAATTTCTACACTTGTTTTCCAAAAACATTATACGATAAGAGAAAGAGGTCATTGGCTTGCCTGCGGTCATGAACATTAAGTTGTAAAAAAAAAAAAAATTATAAAACTGTATACTTGTTGTCACATAAAAATTGTTTTTGAGTTTTCCAAAAAGAATATTCAACAAGCAACAGAAAAAAAAATACAACATTTGAGAATCTAAAATAAAATAAAATCAAAATAAAATATGTTTACTGTTGGGTTATTTGCAAATACATATTTATATGTGGTGTCCACATTTGTTTATTTATAAGTGTATTATCACCCTTCCTCCTATTTATTTCAAATATAGTGTGTGTGTAAGCAACAGAGAAAATATACCTGCACAGACCACTCCTTTTATTATAATACGTACATTTGTTTGGACTGCAACTAATGCTTGCAGTCAACTTTGTGACAGTCATTTAAAACTGACTGTCACAATATATATCAATCACCTCATATGTGATGTGATGTGAAGCACTGTGACTTCACCTTATACAAAGTTAGGAATCTCTCAGCCATTATGCCCAGATAAACCTGCTAGCTACTTTATCTTTACTTTCCAGTCCCTTCCCTAAGTTTTTTCATATTCTTCTCTTTTCTGCTCCATCACTTTTCCACAACATAATGTTTGTCAACTTCATAGCCTTTATGTCTAAATCCCCCTTATTTTGTCCCAAACCCAGCATAAAAACAACAACCCTCTTTATGTATAATCACTTTGGTTATATTTATTCTCCACAACTTCATTATCTGTACTCTTTCTGCTTTCCGGCATTCACATTCAATTAATAGATGTCTAATATATTTATGCCTTCCTTAGACAACTTCCAGACTAAATCACCCACATTTTTCCATTTATGTATATATTCCTTTGTTGCTAAAGATCCTATTTGAGCCTTAAATAGTAAACTACTTTCCTTGCTATTATTCTAAATTGGCTTGCACCCAACATTCCATTTACTTCTATACATAATTAAACCATTTTTTTACTTTGCATATTAGTTCTCCATCTCTCCACATCTCAATTCTTTATTAATGCACCTATTCTTCTATTCCATTCCTTATCACTATAACACTCAACAATTCTTCTAACACAATACTACCACCTTGTTTATGAGTATACTGACACAAATTCTTTATCCATATTTTCTGCATACCAAACTACTTTTTCTCATCCATCATGTTACTTGCCCTTTACTCATAATCTGATTAAATACTATTTTGGCTATTGTTTTATTATCCATGAACTGTAATCTACCTAACATTTTCATTTTGCTTTTTGCATCTCTCATATAAAAACTTGACTATTCCATTTATCTTTTAATTGCATTCTTTGTGATTCACACATCTACATCTAATGCTTGTCTTCCTATTTCCCATTGTACTTTTTCTAAGTTATCTAATACCCATTTACTAACAAATATGCACAATTACCATATGTTAACCCTGGTACTGCCAATCACATCAATACAATTCTAGCTATGACATACTTATTATATGAAAACACTGCTAATTTCTTTACCAATCCCCTTTCTTTTTTGCTTCATTTATCAATTTTTTCTCCCATTCATCCAAATAACTTCTCTGATTACTTAAGATGATTCCCAAATAATTATACCTATTCTCCACACTTAACTTTATATTTCCCCAATACAAATTCTTTATCTTCTTTTTAAGGTTAAGAAAATTGTCAGTGTCCTTTGTGAAATAAATATATAAACATATTAGAGTTTATATTTCAATAATAGCCAGTTAAAAATGATACTACTTTAAAACTGTATGCTATTAGCTTTTAAATGTTATTTTTCATATATAATTATGTTAAGTTGTTTAAAGATTAAAATTACTAATGTTTTGTTTGTCTTTATATAATTGTAGTAAAAATGTTTATTTGGTAGCAAGTTAAGATTATTTCTTGTATAAATTTCACACTCTTTGTTTGAATTAGTTGAGGTTTCAATATTTACGTTTTAATAGCATAGAGTTTAAAAGTGATATAATTTTGAATTAGCTATTTTTCAAATATGAACTCTAATCCATTTATTTCACAGAAAGTGGTGCTACATTTTTTAACTGTAGGGTTCTTTAATATTTGGATATTTATTTCAGTTTAGTAATTATGTGTTGGGATTATTATATACATATTTAAAATAATATATATATATATATATAAATATAG
>JAQFVV010013639.1:0-89239 GCA_028023455.1 Epiperipatus broadwayi | reverse complement strand
TTATTGGAATAGTTATAAAACAAACAAGAGGATAAAATTTTGTTGTACTTTATTTCTTTGAAATTACCATTCTTCAGAATATTGGAATAAGAGATATTTTTATGGTAAATACATAAATTATGGCCTGCTAATTGGGATATATATCGCAGCCAAGAGGCTGCACCATTACTTTCATTTATTCCAAGGCAATTTAAAATGAGACAACTAAGAAAATTTCAATATATGTATTTCATCGCGTCTGAAGCCGAAATTTGACATAGCTATCTGGAATCTATAATGGTCAATCTAATAATAATCTGGAGGTAGTTAAAATTAAT
The DNA here is from genome assembly GCA_028023455.1 of Epiperipatus broadwayi. NCBI lineage: Eukaryota > Metazoa > Onychophora > Udeonychophora > Euonychophora > Peripatidae > Epiperipatus > Epiperipatus broadwayi. Next base: position 88,922 of record JAQFVV010013639.1, on the reverse strand, counting down.
ATATTGGATTTAACACTTCAATTTATTTGTTTATTTTTCAAGGAAAGAAATTTTGAAAGAATAGGATGTACATATATCCAAGAATTAACAATTTTCTCTAACGTGATAATTTCCTCACCTTCACTAGAATGCATTCTAATATTAAACGGATAAAGAAATAAAACAAAGGAATAAGTTGACTTTTGAAGGAAAACTGGACATGTGAACTTTGAAAGGTAGTTAATAATTTTATATGTATAAATGATATATAAATATACTTTGAGATTGATATTTTTGTTTACTTTTATTTTTCATTATAAAATATAACGTTTTATAAATAGTCAATTCAAGCGTCTTGTTTTCTAACAGCGATAAACGTTTAACAGATGTTACAATTAATACTTAAGTAATTTAAAATCTTAAAGTATAGCTTATAGGTTTGGATTGTATATGAATTGTTATATATATTTTTATAAGTAAATTTATATTCGTAAATTTTTTATTATAAAATTTTTATCATTAATTTATTTATTTTCATTTTTTTTTTTTTTTTTAAACTTCGTATAATAATTCTTATGCATGCCAAAACAATAATTATATGTATTTGCTGTATGTAATATTTTTTTTTTATTATTATTTTAAATATCTGAAAAGTATAAGCATGGATTTGTATTTATATTCATATCTACTTGTTAAGCATAGATATGTCTTTATATATTTAATATATATACTTATTGCAAGTATATATGTATGTTTATTATTTGGGTTTGTATTTAAAACATTGATATTACCTAAAATTAAACCATAATATATAATAAAGGATGTACTATTTGTTTTATAAGTAATGTCTTTGTAATTTATTTGAAAGAGCGATAATATATTATTCTTATTTTTCTTTTAATGCTAGAGTCATTATGAAATTAATTGAATTCACAATTTATTTATATATAACCGGGATAATTTTGTCTTTCTTCAATTTAAATGGAATGCAGCAAGTACGTTCCATTACAATATATAATAAATGTATGACTGTCTAAATGAAAAGTGTTAGTTCAGTATAAAATATTTATTGGGATCATTTTAATTTTTCATACATCTTTAATCATATATTACAAATATGAGTGGTAAAGTGAGAGTTTTAACTATATCTAAAATGATATTGTACGTAGAAAAAGAGAAGTGAAATTCAGTTATTCCATATATCTATAATTAATTAAACAATTATATCAAACCTTCAGAAATTTTTCATGACTTGGTGGAAGCTATTGGTTTTATTTATATTTTATTTGCAAATGAAATAAAACATTATAATTTTTTATGGTTTATCAAAGTCATAATTGAAAAAAGTGTTTAACTAAAAATATTAATTATGTAGACAAATAAAAATAATAATAACTGAAAACAATAAATCAAAAAAGAGCCTTCTACTAGTGACAAATAAAAAAATATTTTGAAAGGAGGTCCAATTGGTTTGATGTTATGTAACTAATTTATTAAGCAAAAGTTATTGCATTAAAAATTAAAATCACAATATTAACATTATCTAATTAAAATGAAATAAATATTAATATATATATATTGAAACGATAACTTTCCAAGCCCCTATCGTTTCACCATCAAACCTAATGACACTCTCATCTGTGCTAAGTTCGAACCTATTTAAATGTTAATAAATCTAAAATTCGCTCATGTCTGTATAAACAGTATTATATATTTGCGTGCGAACCAATGCTATAATTAGATAGGATTAGTAAAATTATAGCGTACTAAATTTATTTAATATGTCTAAAAATGTTTATTATATTATTTAAGTTAAGAGTAAATTATTAATTTTGTTGTTTAATATTGTAATTTCATATGTGGATATATAATCTGTGCTATATAGAAGAAAGACATGATTTAAAATATGTAGAAGCCATCATCTAAAAATACTATTAAATATTTCTTTAAAAATTGTTAAAAGATTTCTTGTTTTAAATATATTTCAGGGAAAGAGTTTCTCGAAAATATATTTAAAAGCTATATCAAAATGTTTGTAAATTATTTTTAATAAATATGTTAAAAATGTTTTCGTTTTAAAAAAATGGTAAAAGGTTGTTTTTAAATAGAAAGAGTTTCTATTATATGTAAGATTAAAAATAAAAGCTGGTCAAGTAATTAAAAGATTTTTGGTTGTAAACAAGTGTCATTAATGACCACACCTGGAATTCGTAAAAAGTAAAAACTAGTTCAAAATTTACTAATTAAAATCTCCTTAGATAAGAGTAAGTTATTTTAAAATCTAAATTGGACAATTGTTTGCAACGAAAAATCTTAATTATAATAGCTTATGGAATGTTTCTAACATAAGTTATCTAAGATCTGGATTATAAATTGAAAATAATTTAATTAAATTCCTGAGTTTAGTGAGTCTTGAGGCGATAGATTCCGATAAGGAAAAGATATAAATACTCTGTATTTTTAACAAGAAGGGAGCCATATTGTTAGAGAAGGAGAGCCATATTGTTAGAGATAGAAAGCCATATTGTTAGTGAGAATTGCAGCCAGTCTTCACAATTGTTAATGTTTAACATGTCCGGCTAAAAGCGGGCATCTTGTTGCTGTTACTCCGTGGGAGAATGGGGTTTCTCTCGTCGAAATGCCTAAACCACCATCATGCCGATAGAAGAGACGAGCCTAACATAATGGGAAAGATGATGCCGCCCACTCAAACTAAACTAAACCAACAGCCAAGAACTTGCAGATAAATCATACCAGTACCGTTTTATTTTTCAAACTGCAGAGCTCTGTGTAATTCTGTGTAAATGTAAATAATATCTATATAGGTTAGCTAACTTTCTTTTAAAATAATGATAAAGCTAAATGTAACCAAAACTTAAATCCATTTAATTAATATCTTAAATATGTCAATTGCTATCCAAAATTTAATGTGTTAAAGTTTAAATAATCTGACGAATTTATATTTTCCTTTCATTATAATATATTATAAGTGTCTAATTTAAAGTTATATCACTGCGGTTGTGTCTATATTTCTTTTTTTAAAATGCTTATTATATTTTATATGCCAAAATTTCGAAACAGTGGCACTTAATTTCATCTTTTTAAGAAGATATTATTTGAAAATCTTCGTGTAAATTGTTTATTGCGTCAACTCTGCGCTGTTTCGAAATCCTATATTTTTTATTATTTAAATGATTTATTATGTGAAATGTGGCTCTGTTAATCAACCTTTTAAAAAACTTAACTTGATAAGTTTATTTAAGAATTAAATTTAGCCTTGATTGTATTTATAAGTATATTTGAGATTTAAATTCTTAAGTCCATAGAAATATACTTTCCCTCCTTAAATATTTATTATCTATAAGTAACTTAATAGATCGAACATGTCAAAGTACAGATGTAGTAATATTGCCTCTCGTAGCATAGACGTTTATTATCAGGCTACCCAAGAGTTGGTCCCAATTTGATAGAGCTAATATGCTATTAACTCGTATTTCATAGTATGAAATATACTATTCTTTGCTTGGCGGATGTGATATTATTTTATAAAAATATTCTCGTTTTGCTGCTATACGTAATATAGTATCTCAAGATGGAGCCACGGCATTGCCAGCACATCTTTTCTTATAGGGTAGAGCAGTAGCGAAGCCTGAGCCAAGGCCAGGTTAGCATGTAAGTCCCCCGCCATTCCTGAACACAAATGTTCCTTTTCACGCAGCATTGTGATCGGTTACAGGGTACCGGCGTTTGTCGCAAGAACCCTGAAGTTATTTCATCCATCCGCAGAGCGACTTTTCCTATTATTGTTTACCTGTGCCATAGCGCATTGGTAAAATCTTATGTAGCCAACTCTCCCACCTTAACATAATGCTTTCAGCATTCTGAAATTTTCTCTCGAAAGCCATGTTCGATCGATCATTACTTGAGCTGATTTATGTGCTCGTTATTAAATTATATTGTATATTTTAGTAAATGAATTCATGGTCAAAGTTTAATATAATTATTTATATACCAGCCACAAATGTAATAGGATTTGGCTTATCGAGATTTATAGACATAACATAGTGATTAATTATGTATCAATTGTAAACAATTCATAAGATGGGCATATGTTAAACACCTCTATGAAATTTAATGATTACTTATGTAAAGTGATTTTGAATTGTATATAAAAAGAGAATGTGTTCTCTTATCCACCCAATGTTTGTACATTCGACGCTGAAATGTGTAAAACTCATCAATTTCATGCCAATTGTAAATAAATATATAATTAATTTAATGTATTTCATTCTCTGTTTCGTTATTGATCTAATTCAATCCAATTCTAATTACTAGTTATAGTCTATATATGTGAAAACTATGCATTAAGTTAAATTAAATTTAGTGATATTTTAGTCAATTAAAACCTTTCTTTTATTCATCAGAGTCTTATTGCTTCTCTGTGACCTATGTCGGCCATGTGGAAAGAGGTATACTATGTGTAATTTCAAGGTGGTCATTCGTAGGGTCTTGGAATCCTGGCTTACGAGTTGAAGTGCGGTCGGACTCGGGATGTTACAGTCCTAGTCTGGTCAGCTTCGGTGTCTTTTGCTTGGATTCTGAATTCTGTTACGCGAATGTACAAACTTGACTGTTACAATATATATTATATATATGATCAATGGAAAAGTCAATGTTGGACAAGAATAGTAACAATTTTGGATAGCAATCCTTTAGATGTGCATGCCACTTGATGGTGCTGTTATTTTTGCAAAATGACATAAAATGTAATGTACTGGGCCATCTTTTTTTGGGATTTCTTAATTTTATTTAGTTTTTGAATTGTTTTTGTTTTTTTTAACGAGACATATTTTTTTTTAATTTCTTTTTATTATTGTTTTTTGTAATTGTTTTTTTCATAACATTATTTGAACTTTTAAAATATGATTTTCTCATAATCCACACACAACACACACACACACACATAGAAACACAAAAACAGCAATGAAAACTGTTTTTTTTTGTATTAATCCAAACACGAAACAAATTGTTTTTGTTTTAACATTTTTTGATCTTTATAAAACATGATTTTTTTGATAATATAGACACACATACAGATCCCAACACAAAAACAGCAATGAAAAGGCATTTGTTTTTTTTTCATTAATGAAAACCAATGAAACAAATTTCAACTGACCTCAATAATCAAACCAGGCCCATCAATTTAATTGCAACATCTGGCTTCCAGGCTGCCATGGCACAGCTCATACAACCTGTTGTTCCAATATAAAATGACATTGTTGGATAAGTCCAGCTGTGAGTGGATGCCTTCTACTGTCAACTGTTTGTGGCCAGCTTCACTAATGATAGCAAATCTTTCAAGCGGATGATGTGATTGCTGAAATGTGCCATTTTGTTGGTCTCGACTAGGTTAGCATAAAGATGTTACTTGATGCATGACCTCCTGGAATTACATTCATTCCTACCTTTGGACTCTGTTTGTCACCTTAAAATTTGTCACTAGAATAGTCTTAACTTTGGGACAAATTCATCTTAGTCAAATTGTGTGATTTCCATCCCCCCCCCCAAATTCAAAGTAAAACTTTAAAACACTCCAAATACACACATCTTCACATAAGACAGCAGCAAAATGTTATATGTGAGAATTAGCATATAGTGATTCACAAAGCACAAAGCAGGTCATAATCTTTATGTTCCTCACCTACAAGATGGCCTCAATGTCTAATACAACATGCATGGGGTATATTAGACATATCAGCGGCTGCTTAAATGACATTTTGCGCTATTTTACACATAAACAGTACCATCAAGCAGTGCACATGGCTAGAGGATTAATACCTAATATTGGACTTGTTTGAGAAGTGTCTGTTATTATTTTTTTATTTTTTACAAAAAAAAATAATGATTACTATGGATTAAAATTGTAACTAAAATTTGAATTTATTAATAAACCATAAAAAAAAAACTTTTAGAATTACTTTCAACTTCTGTTTGTTATTAATAACAGTAATGGCAGTAAAAAATACCATTTAATGTAAAATTTAATGCAGCATTCAATTGTAATAAAAGGTTTTTTTTAAAATGTGATTTGGAATAATCTCTAATTTAAAAAAAATATTTACTATTAATCTTTAATGTATTTATCTGAAATGATTAATAAGTTCAGAAAGTGTGACATTTGTAAAAACTCCAACAGATGAATTACTATAGGTTAATGATATAACTTGTTTAGTCTCAGGTTTTTGAATTAATAATAATTGATCATTTCTTGACAACATCAAAGATTAAAGTTTATCTTCATTTACATGGATATGATCTCAAATTTAATATATATTATAATAAAAATCCATGGAAATATTGAATTCAATCTCTATATATTGTAATCTGTCTGTCATCAGTTTTAATTACAACCCAATAAATAAATGTAAAAGCTAAGAGAAAGTTAACATTAAGTTTTTATAATAGCTTAACCAATCGTAATGTTTTAAAAGAAAAGAAGAATTTATTGTATTTTTAAATTTTAGTTTAATTGTAAAAAATTAAAAGAATGGAAGAAAATCCAAAATGAGATAACAAAGTTAACTTTAATAAAAATATCATTTTGTTTTTTGTGACAGACAAAAATTAATTAAAATTTAAAGAAATAAAATTTTGTTTCTGTTGTTCTGTTAAACAGAAATATTCTTAGATATTTTTTTGCTTAATTAATTATAAACTAAAGGTTTAGAGAGGTTAACTAAAACAGAATAAAAAGTTAGATCTTCAATATTAGTTTTAAAATATATTTTATTTTGTCTGTTTTGCTTTGCCATCTTATTTATATTAAAGTTAAAGCAAAATTTTTTATTTCTTGTTATGATATGAAAATTAAACTTACTTATCTTTGAATTCCATTGTTAATAAGTAAAGAAGTGAAAGTAAATTATCTCATAGTCAATAGAAGAGTTGCATGTATAATATTTATTTATTATTTTATTTTTTTGCTAATGAAATTTTGACTCTTACTAGTCAAATAAAAAAAGATATTTCCACTCATCCACCTATAAAATGTTTTAACGTAATTAAAATTTGTTTTTGTTTTTCATAAATGTACCTTTAAAGGTATCTGCAATGATATAGATTGCAGAGACTTTGACTATGTGGAGAAACTAAACTGAGATCAGACCCATCAAGCTATCTAGCTTGTTTGTCTGAGTTTGAAGACTTTATCAGTCTGAAAAATTTCATGCTTGCAAGCTGATAGAAACTTTGTGCATAAACACTTGGAGTCAGTGTTTAGATCTAGTTTCTTTGCTCTGTCCTTCACTGATGATAGCAAATCAGCTTAAAATCAGCTGATCTGAAGGTGGGCTAAAATGAAAGAGATAGTTAATTCTGACTCTTTGATCGTTTATGTAAACAAACGCTTGGTCGGTGTTTTTGATAAAACACCATCTATTGATCATATATACAAGTGACCGCAGGTTTTAACGTGATTACAATTTGTTTTTCATTTCATAAATGTACCTTTAAAGGTTTCTGCAATGATATAGATTGCAGAGGCTCTGACTATGTGGAGAAACTGAACTGATATTAGACCCATATAGCTATCTAGCTTGTTTAGCTGAGTTTGAAGACTTTATCGGTCTGAAAAATTTCATGCTTTTAAGCTGATAGAAACTTTGTGCATAAATACTTGGAGTCAGTGTTTAGATCTAGTTTCATTGCTCTGTCCTTCACTGATGATAGCAAATCAGCTTGAAATCAGCTGATCTGAAGGTGGGCTAAAATGAAACAGATAGTTAATTCTGACTCTTTGATCATTTATGTAAACAAACACTTGGTCGGTGTTTTTGGTAAAATGCCATCTATTGATCATATATACAAGTGACAGCAGGTTTTAACGTGATTAAAATTTGTTTTTGTTTTTCATAAATGTATCTTTAAAGGTTTCTGCAATGATATAGATTGCAGAGGCTTTGACTATGTGGAGAAACTGAACTGAGATCAGACCCATATAGCTATCTAGCTTGTTTTGCTGAGTTTGAAGACTTTATCGGTCTGAAAAATTTCATGATTGCAAGCTGATAGATACTTTGTGCATAAACACTTGGAGTCAATGTTTAGATCTAGTTTCTTTGCTCTGTCCTTCACTGATGATAGCAAATCAGCTTGAAATCAGCTGATCTGAAGGTGGGCTAAAATGAAAGAGATAGTTAATTCTGACTCTTTGATCGTTTATGTAAACAAACGGTTGGTCAGTGTTTTTGGTAAAACACCATCTATTGATCATATATACAAGTGACAGCAAGTTTTAACATGATTAAAATTTCTTTTTGTTCATATATATATATAGTGAAACAGAAAAATTAGAAAAAAGGTGAAGTTTTAATATACTGGAATATGAATTATATATAAATTTTGTACACATACTTTAACAATCGTTAGTGTGTGATGATTATGACAAAAAAACATTAAAATTATATTTGGCAACAAATTTAAGCGGATGTGAGTTATATTCTCAAAGATTTAATCAGAAAATCGCACATTCAAGTGTCATCATCTTCAACCATTATCAATGTCTATTGAAGGATGAAGGTCTCTCCAAGTTCAGTCTACCCACTCCAATCTCCATCCTTTCTTCTCCACATCTTTCAAGAATACTTTACTTTATCCATTCGCCTCACATGTAGTCCCTTTCTAGATCTTTTACAATCTCTTGGAATCTAGGTTATGATATATATATATAACATATTCTTAATAAAAATGATATTAGTTAAATTGTTTTCAAAATAAAAACGGAGGATTAACTTGTTTGTCTTCTTTCATTCAGAATTAAATACATTCATAAATGTATTTTTGTATAAATTGATGCCATTTTTTTTGTTAAGAAAAAATAAGGCAGTTTTATCTATTTAAAATGTAAAATAAAAAGAAATATTGATTTAACATAAATAACTTTTTTTGGCAGAAGACTAAAAGAGTAGTTCTCTAGTCTCAACTCATCTTGAGAAGTCAATAAAATGTAGTAAGGTTTAAAATGTTTTTCCAATAGTCTATTTAAAATTAAAATACAACTTCTATAGTCGCATTGTCTTTTTATGACTGTTATATTTACTTATTTATTATAATTTAATAAAATAACTTTAATGCCAGAAATTTAGAAATTAAAATAGATTTATTGCTTGAATGAGATAAAGATAATTTTAAATTAAAATATGTTTTTCGAGAACAGTATAGTTACAAATGAAAACATCACAATGTTAATATAATCCAAACCTATAATCTAATTAAGTGCAAAAAACAAAGACAGAAAAAAATGTATCAAAAATATTAAAAAATAGAAATTAAATTAAAATTTTTGAAGGATTTTGTATATGATGGAGTTATAATCTTAATATACAGCAGTTTCTATAGTTATGGAAAAATTAAAAAAAAAAACACATATCATTGAAAACAAAAGTGATGTGTGGAAATATTATTGCATTTTTTATGAGATATCAAATATTAAATCATCTCATACATTAAGCAACTTTCAGTTATACCGTCTGTGAAATAACTTCACAGAGGCTAAAGTAAAATTTTCTTAACGTTTGCGGTGATTTGAAATTTGATTATTTATTTTAGATAATGGTAGGCACCAGAAATATTTTCTATAATATATATATATATGACAATAGATGGCATTCTACCAAAAACACTGTCAAGCGTGTTTGTTTACATAAACGTCAGAGCAAGCATTCACTATCTCTAACTTTAGTTTCACCTTCAGATCATGATTTCAAGCTATTTGCTATCATCAGTGAAGGACATGAATAAGAAAATAGATCTAAACACAAACTCTGAGCGTTTATGAAACAGTTTCTATTCAGCTTGCAAACATGAATCTTTTAGATACGTAATGTCTTCAAACTCAGCATAGCAAGCCAGACAGCTACATGGGTCTGATATCAGTTCAGCATCACCACATAGTAGAAGCCTCTGCAATATATATCATAGCAAGAAAGACCTCAAAGGTACATTTATGAAAAACAAAAAAACACAAGTTAAAACTTGCTAATGCTTGTATTTATGACAATAGATGGCGTTCTACCAAAAACACCGTCAAGCATAAGTTTGTTTACATAAACATCAGAGCAAGCATTCACTATCTCTAACTTTAGTTCCACCTTCACTGACAATAGCAAATAGCTTGAAATCATGATCTGAAGTTGGACCTAAAGTTAGAGACAGTGAATGCTTGCTCTGACATTTATGTAAACAAACTTACGCTTGATGGTGTTTTTGATAGAACGAGCATTAGCAAGTTTTAACTTGTGTTTTTTTGTTTTTCATAAATGTACCTTTGAGGTCTTTCTTGCGATGATATATATTGCAGTGGCTTCTGATATGTGGTGATGCTGAACTGATATCAGACCCATGTAACTATCTGGCTTGCTATGCTGAGTTTGAAGACATTACATGTCTAAAAAATTCACGCTTGCAAGCTGAATAGAAACTGTTTCATAAATGCTCAGAGTTTGTGTTTAGATGTATTTTCTTATTCCTGTCCTTCACTGATGATAGCAAATAGCTTGAAATCATGATCTGAAGGTGGAACTAAAGTTAGAGATAGTGAATGCTTGCTCTGATGTTTACGTAAACAAACTTACGCTTGACAGTGTTTTTGGTAGAACGACATCTACTATCATAAATACATGCATTAGCAAGTTTTAACTTGTGTTTTTTTGTTTTTCATAAATGTACCTTTGAGGTCTTTCTTGCAATGATATATATTGCAGAGGCTTCTACTATGTGGTGATGCTGAACTGATTTCAGACCCATGTAGCTATCTGGATTGCTATGCTGAGTTTGAAGACATTACGTGTCTAAAAGATTCACACTTTCAAGCTGAATAGAAACTGTTTCATAAATGCTCAGAGTTTGTGTTTAGATCTATTTTTTTATTCCTGTCCTTCACTGATGATAGCAAATAGCTGGAAATCATGATCTGAAGGTGGAACTAAAGTTAGAGATAGTGAATGCTTGCTCTGATGTTTATGTAAACAAACTTACGCTTGATGGTGTTTTTGGTAGAATGCCATCTATTGTCATAAATACAAGCATTAGCAAGTTTTAACTTGTGTTTTTTTGTTTTTCATATATATATATGTAATGATAAAAATAAAAAATAAATTAATTAAAAATACTCAATAAAGAAAACAATAATCTTCAATACAAAAATATAGTAAAGATATTTATTGCTTTGAAATGCATACATGTTTAAGGCAGATAATAATGATATTATTAATAAAATATGTGAAAGTAATGTTAATGTCGCTTACATAATCTGAAAAAAATCATTAAACCCTTCCAAAAAACTTTTAGAGAATTTTAAACTCAAACATGAATTTAAGTTTTAAGATATCTTCAATTATTTTGCATTCTGTTCTAGATTAATACTTTGTGGGATAATTGTTTTATAAACATAATTATTGCAAAGCATTTACTTTAAGTATATTCTAAAAATGACAATAAATTTAAATTATTTGACTAATATACGATTTTAATTGTAAATTGATATATATATATGCGTAATCTTTAAAAACCAGCCAAAAATAAGACAATCCCAATATCAATAACAATCAACTATTTCAAACTGTTGTCAAGGCAACCACCTTTTAAAGATAAAGGTGGAAACCCATCTTTATTAATGGTCTACTACACTTGCATCTTGACTACAGAGCTTTAGCATATTTATACACACACATATATAATAGTGTATTCTTTGCACGTGCTAGAATTGATATAGACTTTTTCCCATGTGTAATATATAAGCTACACTTATTTATAAATCAATATGATTTTTTTTTTTTTTTAAAAAAAAACTAATTATTTTAATAGTTACATTTTCATTATCTTAATCTGATTTGTATTTAATATTTGTGTATTAGTTTTAATTAGTGACGTTATTTAATGCACACATGCATATATAAATAAATTATATCATATGTATATACTATAGACAATATATAATAAAATATATTTTACCAGAGTATGTAGACAGTTGTCAATTAAGTACAATACTAAATCTTTGGTACATTATAATATTTGTTATTTTGCTGAGTCAGGCTTTAGATAGTGTTATATCTAAAGTCTGGCTCAGCAAAGTTATAAATATTGTTTTATACCAAAGCATTATTAGCATAATAATTATTAACTATCTACATACTCTCTTAGAATCTTTTTTATAAAATAAATATATTTTCAGTCTAATATATAGGAAATACTTTGACTTTAAAACTCCTGCAGTTAATACAGTAGGTAATTGAATTACTCTTGAGCCATAGTATAGAAGTTTTAAAAGAAAAAGATTGGTCCTTTATTTTTTCTTCTTATTTTATTTTTTCTTATATAGGAAATTGATTGAAATAGTTAGACATGAAATAGTGAATAATTAACATGTCTAAAATCTGAGAGTTTTCTCAGTTTTAAATACTGTTTCAAACAATGAAGATATAAAATATTTTTAGCGCCTAATATGTATAAAATACTTCAATGTTAAAATCCATGCAACTGGGTACAATTGGTAATTGAAATAAACTCTAGATAACAGCAAAAGACAGTATCGTTTATTGTTTGAATTAGTGATGTCAATGTTTAAACTAAAAAGATTCTTCATCATGTCAATTAATAATGTCAATCAATTTAAAAGCTCTCTAAAATAAATACGGTTATTAATTTCATATTTATTTTTTCCAATATAAATATTTTAGACCACTCTTTATATATAGAAAAAAAAGGGACAATAAGATAAGATGATGTTTTCTCATTAAAATTATTGTCTTATGTTGTGACTAGAGATTATTTCAATTACTTATTGTATCAGTTGGATAAATCTTAACGTCAAGGTCATTCATATATATTAAGCAGTGGGAATATTTTATATTACATATTTTTATTGTTTGAATTGATCTTGACAAAGTTTAAATTGAAATACTCTCACACGTGTTAATTAACAAATTCATTCAGCTTATAATATATTTAAAATAAATTGTATTATTAACTTAATATTCATTGTTTTTATTCTAGCATAACTAGTTCAGACAACTCTCTCTATAACATGAGGTAACAATAAAAGATAATGATTTGATATTTTCTCATAAAAATTATCAACTTATTCTATGATTAAAGAGTATTTCAAATAAATAATATATATAGTAACCTAAAAAAGAATTCCACTAAACTACAACTATTCAAGATGATCACTCGGTACCTTAAAACTCATCGAAAGCCAATGTATTGAGCAAGCCAAAATCATAACCTATAGAAAGTGAAAGTTAAAAGTAGACTCATCACTTACTCAATATAAAATAATATCCAAATCAAAGAGATATAATATAATATGCCAGTTTATATCAATAAGCAAACTGTAGTCTAAGCTCAGATGGGTTTTACCGAATGGTATATGCTACCATAAAAAGAAACATATGGGTAAGAATAACAATAAATAAATATTAACAATATAATATATAACACATAATAAATAAAGTTTAAGAGGAGATGAACAATCATACTCACTTTTACAAATTATAAAAGTGCTCTCAATATTGAAAACATACATCATAAAGTATATAGGTTATATTAAATTATTTTTTTTACAACCCTCCCCTAGTACAACATATCTAATAACCATCATCAGCATTTCATTGCTATGTTTAGATCCATATTTCAAATATTTTTATAAAGAATAATTGGTTTCTTATACTTTATGCCACTTTGTTTATTAAAGTAGTTTCTTTTGCAAAACAATTTCTTTAGTATTCACTTCTGTAATATTGAAAGCTCAAGGTTCTTTAATTAAATATTTATAATATTAAAATTTTTCTCTTTTCTTCCACTTAAGAATTATTAGCAATGAATGGAATTTTAATAATAATATGAGGAGACATGCTCATACACATAAGACAATGTCTATCTAACAGACAATCATAATAATAAATTAAAAAAGAAAAATTTAATGAAAATAAAATACAGGGAAAACTCTTAATTTCGAATAAAAGAAAAAAATACCAGGATTACGAGGATTGCATTGAGACAGAATGAATGGATAAGGAATTTTATAGTCACTCATGATATCCTACTAATAACTCCTATTAAACATTTATTTATAAATTTGAGATAAATAATTTAAGCATTTAAAATTATAATGTAAAATGAACTGTACTTTTCTGGGTAAAGTAAACAACAGTTTTATCACTAAAGCAGTCTTATTTTAATAAAGTGATCATTTGAATTTAAGAAAGTGAATAATCTATCTATTAGACACTTTCTTAAGATCTGCAGACCAATTTGAAAAAAAAAAGGAATTATTATATACGATTTTATGTTCATGTACTCTTAATGATCAACATATAATTGTGTAATAGATTATATAATGTTAATTTTCTGGATAATATATGTTAAGATAATATAAATATTGTAAGACATACTTAACAATAAAAACATTTATTTTGACAATAAAGAAAATAAAATGAATAACAATCTTGGACATCTACAATATTTCAAAATTACTGCACAAGAGAAATACTTCTTAAAGGTTACAGATAAGAATAAAATAAACTTTATAGATGAAATAATAATTGACTATTATTAATTTTATCTGACTAATGAAGCTATTTGTTAGTATTAGCATTATTGGAAGAAATTCTATATTTTTACACTACAATCATGCCATAATATTGTCCAAAAATGATAATATATTTAAACATTAAGATATCTTATGAATTCAATGACGAAATAAATGCTAAAAATGATGCATATCACTTATTGAGACCCAAAAATTACAATTTTTAATTTCTAAAATAAATATCAGTTTTATATCTTGCAATAGTGGCACAGAATGGCAAAAACAGACCCACACATCAAAACCAACCTTAACCTACACTCAGAATATTAAAGAGTGCAAGAGAAGAAAAAATAATGTTCCTCAAAACAAGCAATTAATAATTGCCAAAAAATATAATCACAGCAGTATACCACCCATGGGTTCAGACAAAATATACACTATACAATATATCTGTAAGTTAAAGATATAACACACAACACATAAATGATGGCATGAACTCAAAAAAAAGCAACTACATTTTGATGATGAAAATTATGCTAAGTCTTTGTCTTTGAACATAAAGAAAATAAAAGTGAACTATTAAAATATATTATGAAAAATAATAGCTGCCTTAAACAAAGCATTTATGCTTAAATATGAGACAAATAAAGATATAACTCATAAAATATATTATAATATTAGAAAGAAAAACAAGGCACAATCTCTATACAAATATATGACACTGATATAAATAAATATCTATAAGAGAAAGACACAGCTACCTTCTCTTGAAAAGATATATACTAATAAAATAAATATCTACAAGAGAGAAAAAAAGCAAATATCTCTTGGAAAAATATTATGGCAAGATAGGTGTGTGTAATAAATACCTACAAAGGAGAAACAAAGACCATAATCTCCTAAATAAATATTATAATAATTAACTGATAAATAAAACTGACAATAAAATTATTTGCCAAATCTGGTCTAATAAAAACATGGTCTGAAATAAGCAATATGAATATACACCATCTTCATTTGCTTAGCATAAACATATGCATTGAAATAAATAAATAAATTCCTCATGATAGTGAAGAAATAACATTTTAAACTACAACTTATAAATAATTAATAAAATTCTATTTAAAAAATGCAGTAAATACATAAAATAGATGCAAAAATATAATAAATTACAATAGCATAATATTTAAGTTTAAAATTATACCCAGTTTACCAAAAATTCATAATTAAAAGTTCTTCATCCTTGAGGTTCAATCATTCAACAAGATACAGTCTATGCAACTGCAATTCTGCAAACACCATCATTTTCTCATTTTTGTTGAAAACACAGTAAATTTAAATTATATATATATATATCATTTGAAAGATTTCTTATAAAATTATATATATATATATCATTTGAAAGATTTCTTATAAGCAATTGATTTCCTAATATACCATACAATACATTAATGGCCATTCAAATTTCATGAAGAATATTTAATAAGCACTGGCAACCTTTTGTACAATATATTATTTTTCATTAATTCCTTGGAAAATATAAATTATTGATAATGTACCAAATATTGTATTCTTTGGACAAAATGCAGATTTTATTATAGAGCAGATTTCATATTAATAATAATAATAACAAGATATAATAGAGAACATTTATAATGAAACAAGTGAGAAAATGATAAACTTCAATAAAATTCATAATTCAGAACACTCTAAATTTTATCATATAGGATGTAACTTATTTCAATTATTCAGTACAAGCTATAATTTAAAATAATAGTAATGACTTTGAATAAATATTCTGCCAATACTTTAGAAGATTATTTTAAAACTACTTAGTCATGTAATAAATTTTTAGAACAATAGAGTAAGTCTATATTTTTAATTGCAATGATTTGGGAAATATTTTTCCATCTCTAGTCTAAAAGAGATATAAAACAAAATATGGTGAGCAAATGTTTTCTATCCTGCTTCTAAAATAATAATAAATAAATGTCCTTTTTAAAATTCAAGCAAGCAATTCATTAAATTTTATTATTCCTAATAATTTCTCCTCGCCACAATTTTAAATAGTCTATCCATTAAAAATACACTATTCTAATGAAAACCATTATTTTAAATACATGACTATATTAAAATATGGATACTTCTAGATATATATTGTTGAATAATATTTAAAATGTTTGAAAGTTTTTTTTACAAACTTTAGTGCATGTTTAACTTTAATCAAAATAAAAAATCATTATAAGAAATTAATTAATAATCAAATAAATTTACCCACTAAAATTACCAAGTAAAATAGAAAGGATTAAAGTAAGAAATAACAAGTAAATAAAGTATGTGTCCAAGTTTTATACTGTTGATCATGAGACTGATTTTGTTGAACAAAATTGACATTTATATCCAACTTTATCTTGACCTTAATTTATTAAAGTTTAAAGATTAACTGGGATTCTCAGAGGCATAGCTAAAATAAACTCATGTATATAACTATCTAGACTGTTTAAATAAAATTATGACAATTATTTATAACAATAAAAATAATTATTACAATAAAAACAAAGTAAATTATTATATAATAAATCACATTATTTAAATACAACATTAATTTACATTACACTTTTTAAACACATAATACTTCATAAAAATAAAGCTCCAGAATAGATTTTAAATAAGACTTTTTAAAATAAATATTTCAGAATAACTTTTAATATTGCAATCAGGAAATTAAAATTGAAATTTATTGTCCAAGCACATTTACATTTACTAATACTTCTTTTATTTAAAATTAATAGCCTTTAACAATAAATTGATTTTTTTATCTTTTTTAATTAACTAACTAAAACTTATTTAACTGATTTAATCTTTAATATAATTGGCATAAGCAAAATATATTTTACTAGCAATTAACTTACATAAATATGCATTTTCAAAAGTTAGTAATTTAAATACTAATAATGAGCATTAAAGATTGAAACTTAGCTTTAAATTTTAACTCTAACATTGATTTTTCCACACTAGTATTTTTATTAAAATAGTTTTGACTCTTAATATTCTTTTAACATTAGCTCATTAATATTTAGTTTATAAATACCTTTAAACTAAGCAATTTGAAGACATGTGCAATTACAGATAGGATTTAAAGCTCTACACTAAAAATAGAAAAATGACCCTTAAATCAATTCAGATTTATAAAAGTTCTTAAAAATGACTTAGAAGATGAATTAACATTTAAGTATCAATCTCTGATAAGTTGGCTTGTTATACAAATTAACTTATTGAAAAAAATTAAATACTAAGAATATATATATATATATATATATATTAATATGATTATATACTAAGAATATATATATATATATATATATATGTAATATGAAAATAAAATGTCCATTAATTAAAACAAAATTGTAATTACAATAAAAATAATAATAATAATAATGGTAACAAACTATTAAAAACAATCCTTAAATTTGCAGGTTCAAGAAATTAATCAAAAATACTTCTGTAAATTTAAGGATTGTTTTTACTAGTTTGTTACCATTATTATTATTATTTTTATTGTAATATATATATATATCATAATAAAATAATAAATTTAATGGTAATAAGCTATTATAAACAGTCTTTAAATCTGCAGAAGTACTTCAGCAGATTTAAAGACTGTTTATAATGGCTTTATTACTGTTAAATTTATTATTTTTATTATGATTACAATTTTGTTTTAATTAACAGACATTTTATATATATATATATATATATATAGGTCGATAAACAAAGGAGTTTGCCATAACAACAGATTCAGATTGTTGATTATTTTTGATATTAAGATTGTCTAACTGCTGAATGATTTTAATGATTATTATAAATCCATTTAGCCTTCAGCATTATTATACTTATTATATAAGTATAATAGTTTGAAAATTGTAATTGTAGTTTGAAAGTTATAACTGACTATTTTTTTAGTCTGCATTCATTATCTGATTATGGAGGTTTACTTAAACTTCTTTGTATCAAACATTTTAGTCTCTGTGATCAAGTGCTAAAATTGTTGATTCTTATTGGCACTCAAGTTATCTAAGTGTTGATTGAAAATAAGTATATACATTTATTTTTATTTTCTATATGTTTATATAAACACTTATCGATGGAACAAATGCCATGATGATTCACAAGCTTGCTTGCTAAAAAAATCATTTAAATAAACTTGTAAAGAATGCCATTTTTTATTAAAATAATATTTAGTTTTATGTATTCCATAATAATTTTATAATTTAGCATTACATATTTGTTAAACTGAAAAAAACATTTACAAACTCATTAAAATCCATGGGTGGTTTCAAAAAGAATTTTTTTATAATTATAAACAGATACTTTGTGTCCTCTCTGAGGCTTTAAAGGAATGAGAAGGGCAAATTTTTAATGTCCATTTTATATTTTATTTTTGGTTCATCTTTTTTTATTATTAATATATAATTATTCATACAATAAGCAAACACAGACGAACAGTTCATCAACATACATGTGATACAATGAGTTGCTTGGAATTTACCTCTGAAGTTAAGACCAAGAAATACCATGGCCTTTCCTCTCAGTTGCCTAATTTATTTAGAACAGGATAAATGTATGTGTAAATGGAAGTCATGAAGAACAATACTAAATAATGGCCCTCATTATTAAGAAACTGTAAAATCACTAAACATTTTCTTATTGAAGACTAAGGTTGCCATTTGATGGTGAATTTTTATTTAAATACCGACAATTGTAGAACACATTCTAGTAAAAAAAGATTGCACGGGTAAAACAAAACCCAGTGAATAATAAACTGCACATTATGGGAGTTTGTAAATAATATTTAATTTATAAGAGCGCAAACAGTATTTGAAATTAAACTGAGAGACTGCAAACCTCTCATGCTTATTAACCAATCAGGTGTTATTAATAGTGATCATATCATAAATACAAGACAGAGAATTTAACAAGAAGAGGGTGGAGCCGAGAGACTGCAAACCTCTCACACTTATTAGCCAATCAGGTGTTATTAATAGCGATCAAATCGTAAATACAAGACAGAGAAGTTAACAAGAAGAGGGCGGGTGGATGCCCTCTTTTTGTTAAATTCTCTGCATTGTATTTACGATTTGATGACTATTAATAACACCTGATTGGCTAATAAGCACGAGAGGTTTGCAGTCTCTCAGTTTAATTGTGGGAATTTATTAAGTTAAAACAGAAAAAAAAAAGAGATATTTGATTTAAAAAGTGGAGATATATTTTAATATAAATACCAAAATATTGAAAGCACACATGGCATAAGATTCATCATAAGATAGCAATGTAGACATTGTCAGCATATCAGACAAAAAAAAAAACAAGAGGAGTTACTCAAATTAATGAAATATACCAATGCAAATAATTTTGGTGTTTAGCAACACAAGTTTCTTTATAATGAAGAAGTAAAGGGTTTCTATATAGATTTAAAAATGTTTTTGAGCATATCAAATAATACTTAAAAATTATCATGGAGACTTTAAACATTAGAATTGGTAAATGGTTGAAAGATGAACATGCTTTGGATATTTTTTATCACGCTAGAAAAAAAAAGAGATCTCACAGTTGTGAAATTTTTAAAAAGAGAAGAACTATATTTAAGATATTATATGTTGGACTATTTCCATACTTTATGAGTGAATGTTGAAGGTATAGAAAATTTTAAACTTTATTTAAACTTTCCAAATACAAACAACTTGTTAGTAATAACACACAAATAGACAATACAGGTTAGTAATTACACAACATTTCAAGTAGTATTATTCTCCACTCTTCTTCAGGTGTTGTGAGTCTATATGCACAGTGACAATATCTAATACTGCAAATAAATGAAGTGTTGATACCTAAAAAGGCTAAAACTTTATATTAGTCACAATCTTAGTTTGTAAATCAATCAAGCCTGCTTACTGTTTAAAATATTAATTTAAATTAAATTCTAATAATTTTAATCACACTTAAATAATTTTTACTGCTGATTAAGATGTAAGGTTTAAGAATATAACTACTTCTTAAAACAATCACATCTGAATATGTTTCTAGAACAAATTGTGAAGAGATCTAAAAAACCATTTTAAAATAAACTTGCAAATATGTTTACTTCTTTACACACCAATGACTATTTATTCTTTTGATAAAAGGAGATATCCTTTTTCATCTGACTTATGACTGTGTATATTATAAATAAATCTATGAAGAAGTAAAACATTTCATAAATGCTGGAATTAAATAAGAAATCTGGTAAAGAATATATTAGAAATTACAAACTTATCACTCTTCCATCAATTAATTCTATACCAATTCTTTGCTAAGATATATATTTTTTATAGTGAACTTTGATGTTTAACCAATCAAAAAACAATCTGGATTTAAAAGTGGTATTTTAGTGCTGGTCATAACACCCAACTAATTAACGAAGTTATAGACAGGATCTCTGACAGTAAGATGCCATTATGCTTTGGATTTATATATTATGTAATGATATTTTATGTTAAACCACTAAACATCACATGATCACTATCTCATACTAGCACAATAATTGTTATAAACAATTCAAAATACAGCAAAACTCTCCATATAGTAGTGCCATCACGTGCATTAGATCCTAAGATCTAGGTGCAGTGCTCTCAGATCCAAGGCTCCTCACTGATGAAGGCCACAAGCCAGAAACTAGTCTGGGGATATTGGATGAGTAGGCACTAGATAGGGATTTTATGCACAAGCCTTCTGGCATCCATTGATTGCTCTTGTTAGCACAAGATGGCACTACTATATGGAGAGTGTTGTTTTGTTTTGATATTTTATGTTACAAGATATTCTAAAGTGATTGAAATACTGGATCATATAAATACCTTGAAAAGTTCCATATTGTAAAGAATATTTAAAAAACATAATGGTAGTCAAGCGTCGTTAGCTGAGAGGTCATCGCAGCTGCCTTGCAAGCAAGTAGTTGGTTGCAGACGGTTGTGGGGTCGCCTCTCGGCTGATGCTATGACATATGAAAAAAACATAATAGTAATGATTATATCAAATGGCAACATTAACAAAAATGAATTGAGAATGGTATATAACAGAATGATCCTATGTTTATAAAACTTTTTATAACAGTTTTAAAGAAGTATTTTGGTGATTAAAATAAAAATAAAAAGAAATAAAAGGTAATTAGTTAAGTCATCTGAATTTTAAAGATGATGTGATTGATTTTGCAAATAATAGTTCAGAGCCTCAGGAAATATATCAAGAGTTATCATATAAAAAGATGAAAGTAGAACTAAAGATAAATGCTAAAAAGTCTAAACTAATATTCCATAACCAAGATGGAGTCTTTTTGTAGAAATAACGTAATATATATATAAATAAACTATATATATATAAACAAAAAAAAGACTTATAAATCCAAGAAATAATATTATATTTCAACCAGATGACTGGTTTTCATCAGAAAGAAAAAAAATACACAGTAAAATGGCGATAATCAAAAATTACAGATTTGATAAAAGATTATAAATTTAACAAAAAAAAACCCTGATTGGTCACAAAATCTAACACAGAATATCTACCCAATCAATGACAAAATTCAAACAAAAAAAAATACTGCATTTCCTCCTAATCAAGCTTAAATTCTATTTAAATTGAAATAAAAATAAATAAATAAATAAAAAATCCAAAATTAAAATATACATATGTGCATACATACAAAAATTAGTTATATATATATAATAACCGAAATCTGGAGCACATGTGGTGAACAAAAATAATCAAGCCTACCACATTGCATGCTAAAAACTGTAACCAAAAAGTCTGATCATATCACAACAAACAAATTTAATGATACAATATGAAATTGTTATGATCTAATCTGGTCATGGCCAGGGTACACCGCGAAGACCCATCATAGCAGTATGTGAAAGTACATTAGACAAATTATAAGTATGTAATTTTATTATCCTTCAAAACTTTAATCTGTGATTTTTCATTGCATGTGACCTTATGGCTGACCATGGACAAGATAGAATAATTTGTGAAACTATTAAAGATTATGAATTTTAGAACGACATTTATAATTTTGGTACAAATGCTTTGCAATAATAATAAGCATGGAAAACTTGGGGTTCTTTCCTTATAAACTTAAATTTATAATTTAATAAATAGCAGTGAGATTCTTGTTATGTTTGATGAATGGCAATTATAACATTAAGAAAATAAATTCAATTGTAACATTATCTGTTTATAAGTTTATAAAATCAGTCAATTTTTGTATCATGTACTAGACTCAACAACGCAAAGCTAAAGTGATGGAAAAGGTAAATGTGATTTTATTATACCCTACACATCATAAACTACCAAGGACAAAAGCATTCAAATGTTTTCTTAGAATAGTACTAAGACTCTTATATCATACTGACAACAGTATGTACTCCAATGTATGCTCTATTCAAGATATAGAATTTCTGGTTTCATGAATGACAAATAGCAATGGCACAGTAAATTTAATTATAAATCAATATTTATTTACAATTTTATGATTAACAAATAATTGATGTATGATGTTTAATATAATAAATAGATACATAAAGAAACAAATAAGTAAATAAAATAAATAAAATATTATGCCATTTGTTTCCTTCAATAAATATATCATAGGCACAGTTTTATAAAAGCCTAATCAAAATTTTTATTATAATTTGATCTAATTTCTGCTTTGAGTAAAATATACTGAAATTCAACATCAAATCATGACATACTTAATGTGTTAGTTCCAGAACCAATAAACTTATACTGTAAACCTATAATAATATAATAAATAATATTATATTTGCAGGATTTAGCTATAATGCAACACTAAACCAAAGTAAAAATTCAAACTTCAGTACAGATAAAATATTAATTAACAAACAGTTAATAATTATGAGGATAATATAGATAAGATGCCCTGCTACACTTTATGACCAAACTTACAAGTTATACTTAGAGATGAAAAAAGATGATTTTAGCATAATAATATAAAATACTTTGCCCAAACTAACACTGTAATGCCCTGTGGGTTTATACAGCACCATGAAGCAACAATATAATAACACATTTCTGTGGATTAACCACCAGCACAGGAATGAGTGTAAAAATACAGAAAGTGGCAAATAATTAATCTGCAGATTAACCACCAACACAGACTAATGCCATTTAACATTGTAAAGCAATATTAATATTTACTTCATATTTAAAGTGCAAAAATCATTCTCCTCAGAAATTCTGACAATTCAGAAAAGCACCAGAAATTTAGCAGATGTGGGTTCATACATAATGAAAAGTGTTTCAATAATAAGGACAACTAATATACTAATTTATCTTGCTTAAAATATAAACATAATAACAATGTAATACAAGTGACATGAGTATAGGAACAGAACCCTGGAAAAACTCCTAAGACAATTCATAAGAGGTTGAGACACACCATAAATTTTTTAGTAATTCTCAAGCTTTTTGCAAGTGCTATTTCCTCAAATAAATACTGTATTCAATCCCATGAATTTAATTTAAACATGGTAAAAGTATAAATCATGAACCTCACATATAAGTTCATATAACAATAAAAATTAAAATTAATTCATTCTTACTTAAATACATAAATAATATTTACTAAAGCAATAAATCTTTAGGCATGTGTGCTTGAAATATGTACAACATTTTTGGAATATTAAATATTATCTGTGAAATCAATATAAAATGTCTTGAACAATAAATACACATTACACAAAGTAATAATTATAAATTATAGCCAAATTCCATAGATGTGATTATATCTGTTTGTTCTAGTTATTATGAGTACTTTTAAATTAATGAATTTTACATGGACTCCATGAATATGAGATAATTCCAAAAGCATGACATGTAGAGTTTAAATGAAAATGTACTTCATAAATTATTAAATTCTACATTTTTATATAGCATTATTCCATGTTTATGATATCCAGGCTATATTAATTTATCTATCCACATTTAAATCTAGGAATAATAATTACAGCAAAATAATTTAATAATTCAAAATTGATGATAGAAATCAGAAAGTAGTTTTAGTTAATTATTTAAAGACTGTTACCATTATTAAAATAGTAAACAAATTAAATAGTAAATACATTACTTGGCAGTATACATTCAGATAAGATAGTCAATTCTTTATAATTTAAATTATATGCAGAAACATTAAAGTAGTGTTTCAATAAAATTTAACATTTAAATTTGATTTTAAACCTCTTCTTTTTTTTAAAAAAAATAAAGTTTTCATATCTGAAAAACATCTGCAATTAAAATATTTATTTAATGTTACCAGTTTGCAAGCAATAAAATATTCCAAAACAAACTGATCTTCTGCTATTAATTCTACTTTTAAAGTTAAATGTTCTGACATATTTCAAATGTAGATATTGAGCAAATTACTAGCAATTTGATTCAATGGCTGGTATACTTGAAGAGATTCTTTAAATTTAGCAACTCATACTATTATTAAATATCACCATTTTATATTTAAATTTATATGAGAATTCTTTGTTAAACCATTTGCTTATCAATTATTTTTTAAAATATGTTTAACATGTTTTACTTACATTTTATTCTTACACTATTTTGTCTCTTAATAATCTTACGAACAAACGCTCTCTTTCACTGAAACGCACATGTGTATTTATTATATTTTTATCTAATAATTAAAAATTAGTTAAACAAATGGCTTTTGAATTAAATGAACATAATATCTAAAATTATTTTAAATAAATAAGAATTATTATTATTTTTAATCACATTTTACTAAACTTGATGTGTGCTGTTGATTTTTTGCAGGTTAAACATATTTGACCCAAATCAATGGATGGAAAAGAGCAATTTTAAATACATTAAAATAATACAGGCAATAAGCAAGGTAAAATATGACTTATTCTCACCAATAAATTATTTTGAATGCAAGTAAATAGTCTGTTCAAAATGCAAACCAAGACAATCAAATCACCAAGAAGAAGACAGAGAAATTTTTAAATCAGTTCTATCAATCTTTATATTTTACACTAAAATATAAGGTTACAATATATATATATATGAACAAAAAGTTTTTAATGTATATGTTTTAGCAGAATTTTCTTATGGGGTTTGAAATTAGGATACAAAGAAAAAAGAAATACAAGATGTATGATGGAAAAAAGAAAAAATTGAGACAAAATATATAGGTAAGAAAAAATATGGATACCATTGAAAGAATAAGATAAGTGAAGTGAAATTGGTCTGAACATACTTCAAGAAAAGATGATAAATCAATATTTGAAGTCTTATACTGAATCCCATGGATTGTAAAATACCTTGAAAGAGGTCACACGTAAGATGGAAGAGATTAAGAATTTTTCTGATTTGTTATAGAGAAGATTAGCCAAGGATCAGAGAAACTGAATTATATTTTGAGCAACCATTCTGTATTGGATCATTAATGGTTACCAATAATTGTTATATATTTGTATACATTAAAATATAGTGTAGTTATAAAGATGGGTACTTATATCCACATTTTGTTTTACATTCATTAATTTTTTCAAATGCTTAAGATTTTTCTATTCCATGGAAGTATAACAAATTATATTTTTGTGGTTTTTCTATCCCTGAAATTTACAATAGCTTTCCACCTTTAGTTACAAGCCTATTGCAAAATATTCTAAAGATTAATATAATGATAACTACCAAAAGCTTTGAACTAAGAAACTCCGTTTCACTGTGATTGAATAAAAATTAAGCACTTAAGCGTATACAGGTATCTAATATTAAATATATAATTTTATATGCAATAAAATGAACTAATCTGAAAAAAATACTATAACAACATTAAATAAATCAAATACATTATAATCAGCTATTCCCAATAGTATATGCATTCTATTTGCAAATAAATTTTATTATTATAATTAAAAACGTATATGCTACTGAGGCTAACGATTAATATACATTATGTGTTACATATGTGTTTTTCTAATTCTATTATTAAAATATCCATGCTATATATATATATATAAAGATAAAAAACAATTGTATTATAAAAAACTATATATATATATATCAGTTAATATACATGTATAACAAAAAATATTTACCTGTATATTATATAAAAAAACAATATATATATATATGTAACTTTTATGAGAGCAATAAAAAACTTAAAAGGTTGTTTTTTTTTTAATTTTAATTTATAGGTTGAAAGAATTAATTCTGTTTTCAAATTCTTTCTGGCTTTCTTTATGTTTGTAATGTAGCTAAACGTTGTACGGTAAATAAAAGCTATCGGTTATTAAAAATCAATTTGACATACTAGAAATAAAATATAACACTTATAAAAATAATAAGTTTCCACAAATATCTTAATAATGGAGGCAATAGACGTACATCCACAAACATAATATAATATTAGCATTAAAATAGAAGCAAATCCATGGTTTTGCAGCAACTGGGAGAAGGATAGAAAGTTCTTAAAACTTATTGGATAAAATGGATATTTTATATCAAGATTAAATTTGAAATTTGGATTAATTCTGTTGATCCTAGTGCTCATCGTATAAAATAATATAGTTAAGTCAGATTCAATATTTTTATATCAAAAGTAAATAACACAGCTATAGTGTATGTAATTACAATATACCTATATTAATTTATTTCTCTCAGCAAATTCTCCTGATGCAGCATACCATTAAATTCTGATAATGTCAAACTTTAACTTTAAGAAACACTTCACCATATTTGTACTATTAAGTTTATTTTATGAAATATTTATTTTTAACAAGTCATAATTATTGCTTCTACTATATGAATGTGTCTACGTGATATACCACTTAAAAGTTAGTTAGTATTCGTTTTAAATGCATAAGTATTACGTCAATGAAAATTTCAACTAAAAACTCTTTATACACACAAATGTTTGTGTAGTACTTGTTTTATGACTGGGCAAATATAAATACACTATCATATTGATAGTGAATAATATTTTGTTTAAATCGCATGTTGTTATTAAATTAGTAATGACTGGAAAGTTGCTATTCTTCCACATGCGCCTTACTATTACTTTCAGACAGCCTATAGGTGTTAAAACAGCGGTCTGAGGAGCGATCAGGTCTAGACACATGGCAGAGATTTTTTGACAAGAAAAGAATGATACCACTCTTCTCTTTTACTTAACTTTTATATATATAAGCCAGTCTTATTCTCAATTGCAAGTTATATCATTAACTATTTTTCATTGTAAAAAGGTTCACATCTTTCTTTCTTAGTATTATGCAAGCATCACAAAATGCTTTATATTAGATAGGTAAGAGATATAAATCACCTCAATCTTAACAGAAGAAATGATTATTATATTTGATATGTATGAATATATATTTTTAATTCACCTGATAAGAGAATATTCATTTTGAAATGTTTTTGTAGTAAGAAAGAATACAATTCAAAACAAAGCAAAACTCTCCATACAGTAGTGCCACCTTGTGCTAAGAAGAGCAATCAATGGATGCCAGAAGGCTTGTGCATAAAATCCCCATCTAGTGCCTACTCATCCAATATCCCCAGGCTAGTTTCTGGCTTGTGGCTTTCATCAGTGAGGAGCCTTGGAACAGAGAGCACTGCACCTAGATCTTAGGATCTAATGCAACCCTCCAGCAGCCACTTTTTAACTCTACTTAACTACAAAACTGATGAAGGCCACAAGGCAGAAACTAGTCTGGGGATATTGGATGAGTAGGCACTGGATAGGGATTTTATGCACAAGCCTTCTGGCATCCATTGATTGCTCTTCTTAGCACAAGATGACACTACTGTATGGAGAGTTTTGCTTTGTTTTGAATTGTTTAATAACAATTATGTGCTAGTATGAGATAGAGATCATGTGATGTTTTAGTGGTTTAAGAAAAAATACACATATATAATATAAAAACATGCAAATAAAAATGTGTTGTGAATATGAAATATAGTAGGTTATATATATTTTTTCAGAGCAATTATCAAATATTTTACAAATTATTTATCTATTTAAATTAGATATAAATATATTTGGAAAGATGTCAGATTTAATCATCATGCATAATTCTGTCTTGATTCGCCATACTGGTGTGGTAGAAAATAATAATTTGCAGTAAGTGACTGTAGCACTTGCTACCAAGTCAATTTTCATTATGGTATTAATATTTCAGGCAACTATTACACTTGCATGAATTTTTGTCAGTGTTCCAAGGTGCAGCTGATGAAAGAACTTATTCCTGAAATACATGTATACTGCAGAGTGAATGTGTCAATATTTATAGAACTCTTTTATACTGGTGGATAATTATGATATAAAGAAACCAAAACATGGAGCATTTCCCTGTAAATAAGCTAGCTAGAAGTGTGTTAATAAGTGATGTGACTAAAATCCATCAATCACCATTGATAATATAAAAGCTAAATCAATTATATTCTAATACCATATACATGGATTTTTGAAACACTGGATTATGAGTTCTCTTGTAAACAATACCATGGCTAAATATAATTATTAATATATAATATTTTTTTATAATTCAAAATATTTTACCTTAAGTTTTAAAATAAATTTATCGCAAATATAGGTTCTTTTGCAAGTTTTAAATAACTTGATCCAAATATAAGTTCTTTTATAAGATTGAAATATATTGATCACAAATATTAGGTAAAAGAAGTTTAAAATATTTTTATCTCAAATATAAGTTTTTTTTACATGTTTAAAATATCTTGATCTCAGACTTCCAAATTCAGGGGAAAAAATGCACTTGGAACAAAATGATAATGGTAATACTTTAATTTCTTAAAAAATATGATAATCATTATGTAAGCTAGACATGGAAGATTTGATATTTTTCTTAATTTATTTTAAAATTTTAGTATTTTAAGAAAGTAGAAATGAAGTCAAATAATAACAGAGTACTCAAATGCTTAAATAATATATAATTGGTAACTTGAAAAACATTTCTAAATATTTTTACAATTATTTAAATATAACTATTACTACTGACTATAAAATACAGAAATCTTATATTTTCTGATGAAAATTTGAATAAGTAATATCAAAATAATGTAGAGGGAAATAAGAACATCTTTCATGCTGCCAACTACCCAACAAGTAAATTTGAAATGAAATAAATAATATAACACTTATCTTCTAAGAATGCAGGTAGAATTACTAAATAATTATTAAGCAAAATGAATGTATAAACACTATGTGACCATTGAAATGTACTGTTAAAACAATTACTATTGAAAACTTTATTAAATAAGATTTTCTAATAAATACATGTACTAATGCATTGATATCATAATGACCAAAAACAAAATGTATTTAATTAATAATAAAAAAATTTATTTACACAGATATGATAATCCACATACTAAAATTATTTTTTACAATAACCATTATTATTTCTTTTAACCTACTGTGCTATATTTACAGATATTAATAACCTTATCTATTGGTGTACCTTTCTTAAAAGCCATTTTTACACTTTTATCATATATATTATACTCGCTACCCAATAGTTATCTTATTCATCAAATGTTATCTTTATTTCCAACCAGTTCCCATAAAGTAAAAATAATATATCTCTGTGCATTTATCCAGTTTACTAAGAGATATTATAAACCTTTCTTAATCAAAAATATTATTAAAAATCGGTACTGAGATGCATAATAAATATTAATATGATAGCAACAAATATTATGCAATATAAGACTCTTATAACATTAACAATGCTTATGATGGGGCAAGGAAATAACTATGCTCAATACTATTAATATACTTGTAAATTAAAAAAAGATACACTAGAGCTAATAATTATTACAAAATTGGACATGAGAGTGAATATACATCAAAATATACTGGTAATATTGAAATTCTATGCATAGTAGATAAGGAAAATATAAACTAGAAAAAATATGAATGAGCACCCAATGACCACACACTTTCTTGGGTGGAGGTGGGGTCTAAATACATATAAAAAATTATAATATCCTCTTAAAATTGCCTCAAAAATGATATTACTAATAATAAAAGGCATGGAGCTGCTGCTAATAATAATAATAATAATAATAATAATAATAATAATAATAATAATAATAATAATAATAATAATAATAATAATAATAATAATAATAATAATAATAATAATAATAATAATAATAATAATAATAATAATAATAATAATAATAATAATAATAATAATAATAATAATAATAATAATAATAATAATAATAATAATAATAATAATAATAATAATAATAATAATAATAATAATAATAATAATAATAATAATAATAATAATAATAATAATAATAATAATAATAATAATAATAATAATAATAATAATAATAATAATAATAATAATAATAATAATAATAATAATAATAATAATAATAATAATAATAATAATAATAATAATAATAATTATCCAACTCACACATACAAAATGCATATAATCCATTCACTTGGTTTAAGATTATACCAACAAAATTTTGTTGAATAATGGTGACAACACTTTATAAATTATATAAAATTTTCATGCATATACTGATATTGTACTACCTTCATTCATAAATGTTTTTCATAAATATACAAAAAGTTGTTACACCTCTGGGTACAATCATTTATATAATTTTAAATAAGCATTAAAAAAACTCTAGAATAATCCAATTAACTCATAAATAAAACATTATGCTGTATATCTTACCCATTCCAATATTTAAATGTTGTTCATACAAACATGTGTATAATATAAAAATTTATAATAATCATAATATAATATATAAACTATGGCTATAATAATTGTAATCATAAAACAAATATATACATGATAACTATAATACCATTTTAGAGATTACCAGTTCTTTTTTTTTCATTTTATAAGAAAAACAATATTTTTGAGTAATTTTGTTCTTTTCTTGAAGTGATATATGAACACATTGTCTTTCAATAAAGTAGAGAAGACATATACATGTAGAAATAGTTTGAAATAAAGTTTGCTGTAAAATTTCACAAATGTAAAAATGACAAGAGCTGATGGAAAATGATTCAAACAGCATACACTTTCTATTAAAACATGTTTACAATGGCAATGAAAATCAGAGGAGCAACAAACAGAATGATAAATCTTTATTTAAAATTGCTGTTTATAAAGTTTTATTATTAAAACTTGACTACTATAAACAAATTATATTTATTCTTTTTCTAAAGGTAATAATATGTTTAAAGCAATCAGAAATTTTAAAAAATATTCAAATAAATAAAAGCAAAAATAAACTTGAGATGAATACCTATATTATTTGTTTAAGCATGAAACAATCTGAATATAGTGTTTCCCTTATGCCAATTAAAGAGTTGATTTTCATAAACTGTTTTTATTATAATTTTATATAATAATTTTAAATAATTGTTACTGCTCTTTATTTATAGACCTAATATTTTTTATAGAAGTTTATTATTCTATGCTTGATCTTAACATAAGTAGATTGAATATTTTAGAAACAATAATTAGTATTAATAACTAATTAAAAATTAGTTAAAACATGCTACAGATAGTCTTATAGCAAAGTTCAGAATTTGACTACAGTTGCATAATAATGAAACAATATATTTTTCCTTATATGATTTTTTTTTTCCTTTGGCTTCTTTGAAAAATATTAGAGTTTTTAGCATCTTTTAGAATTATTATTTGATAAATAAGTTCAACATATGCTTTCAGGAGAATTATTACATGGATAACTTGCTAGTTCTTTACTCTTTTCATGAAAATAATAAAATACAACTTAAACTTTTAAATTGATGTTTAAAAAAATAGTTAAATAAGAACCAAACAATTTAAAGTTAAAATTTGAATTAAAGATTTGAAGTGCATATTTTAAGTGAAGTGTATTTAAATTTTAGAATATCTATTTTTATATTAGTGTACACAACCATGCACTAAGATCTTTACTGCATTTCTTATTTATAAAACCAATCATTTACAGATCTACTTTACAGTATTTAAAATAATAGTACAGTATTGACTTTTTAATGGATCTGACATTTACCTAGCTCTTTAAATGCAGAAAATTTAATCATGTGACCATATAGACATTTATTAATTAACAATTTTATCAACTTTAAATAAATATTAAATCAATCATTTAATAAAATTATTAACTGATTTTCAAATAAAACATTATTTTTATTAAATATACTATTCTCAATTCATTTAACTTTTTTACTTTATCCTAACTAAAACCTTTTAACATTATAATAGATGTACCCAATTTAAAAATATATTTATTAATTTTAATATGCATTTTTAACTTTC
Organism: Epiperipatus broadwayi; assembly: GCA_028023455.1. NCBI lineage: Eukaryota > Metazoa > Onychophora > Udeonychophora > Euonychophora > Peripatidae > Epiperipatus > Epiperipatus broadwayi. Next base: position 55,958 of record JAQFVV010013639.1, on the reverse strand, counting down.
AATATTTTACATGCATGCTCTAAACACTCACACACATATACATTAAATATAGCCATTTTTAATACAATGAAAATAACTTAGTTATACACTGACATTTAAAAACAATTAAAAATTAACACTAATGTCAATCAGCTATGCTTTCTCTTTTTAAACTCTAATTTTTAAATACTCTTATATTAATAGATATTTAATAAATCATATGATTTTAAAACTATTTATTTTAAAAATCAACTATTAAACATTCTAACAAAGTTAACTAACAATTTCAGACAGTATAGAACAACTTTATTTATTACATTTATTGAAACATATTAAGATCTAACTTAACTCTTCTTTAGATTAAAATATTAATTTTATTCTTTCAAACAAATATTAAACAATCTAAGTTAACTTATTAAATAACTATTAACTATATGGGCTATCTGAATTCCTTTAATTTATACTATTGAAACATATAAGATTTTTCTTGTCATAGTACAGATAAGAAATTTATCACATGATCATCATTTCACATGCTTATAAATGTTGTTTGCAAGAGTATCAAACTCTATACAGTCATGCCATCAAATGCAAGCCTTCATGATTAACTCTTAAACCGCTAATTTTATTATTGGTTGTATCAGATAAAAATCAAATTTTTTTATTGGCCACCACAAACGAAGACAAAGCCTGTAAATTCCTATTACCCGTAATTTTTTTGGGAGAAGGAAGGTATCGAAAAAAAAGTTAATAGATGCAGGAAGATTTGGGCATAAAACATTATATTGCTTACACATCTAACATCCTCAGATTAGTTTCTAGTTTCTAGTTTTCATTAGTGAAGAGCATTGGATTTGAGAGCACTACACATAGACCTCAGAATCTAATGCAACTCCCCAGTAGCCACCTTTTATTTGTTTCAAAAACTATAAAGCTAGGAGTCCAAGTTGAAAACACCATAATGTTTCCAACCCAAGCTCATTTGCTTGTATAGCCATATAAATCTAAACTCAATTCAGCATTTCATACATTTTGGTGTTTTGGTCAAATCACAGACAACATTATCCTATGAGCAGGATAGGTTTAAAATCATCAAAGCATCACATGATTACCATGTTAAATGCTTACCCATGCAGTTAATAAGACTATCAAACTCGCTATACAGTAGTGCTACCAAACTCAAGTTTTTGTAATCAATGAATGCATTTGGGTTTGTGTATAAAATCCCTATGTAATGCATACTCATCCAACATATGCAGAATAGTTTTTATCTTCCTGCATTCATTAATTACAGTTTTCACTTGGTGGTAATATCGTATGGAGTGCTTGTTACTATTATTAACAGCATGTATAAGCATATGAAATGATGATCATGTGATGTTTTGATGGTTTTATACTTATCCTACCCATAGGATAATGGAGACAGTGGTTTTTGAAAACCAATGACACTAAAATGTATTGATGCTAAATGAAATTCAGATCTATATATCTATACAAGCAAGAAAGTTTGGGTTGGAAACATTATGGTGTTTTCATCTTGGACTTCTTCCTTTATAGTTAACCAAGTAGGCAGAAGGTGGCTGCTGGAGGTTGCATTAAATCCCAAGGTCTAAGTGCAGTGCTTTAAAATACAAGGCTCATCACTGATGAAAATTTTAAGATAAAAACTAGTCTGGGAATGTTGGACATGTCTGTCCAAAATTTTATGGACTTCCAAAAATTCACAAACCAGATACCCCCATTCATCCAATAGTCAGCACAATAGGATCTCCAACTCATATTTTAGCAAGATATTTATTGGATTTCATTAAACCTACAATACCATCTATTAAATCATATATTAAAAACTTTTTCTATTTTATTTCTATTTTAAAAAATTAAAAAATTAATGCTAATGACATTCTGATCAGTTTTGATGTTGTGTCTTTGTTTACAAACATTCCAATTGATGAAGCTTTAAATGTAATTTCACAACATTGCAATTTACCAAACCATATTATTGCTTTGATTAAACATTGTCTCTTGAACACATATTTTGTATATAATGGATAGCATTACAGAGAAGTTTTTGGTACTCCTATGGGGGTCACCTATCTCAGGAGTAATAGCTGATTTATTTATGGAAAATAAAGAAACTCATGCTTTAGAATCATCATCTTTAAAACCTCTCATTTGGCTCAGATACATAGATGACACTTTTGTCATATGGCAACATGGAAAAAAGTAATTAGATGATTTTTTTCTTACATTTAAATAATATGCATCCTCATATTAAATTTACAATGGAGACAGAGTCTGATGGAAAACTCCCTTTTTTGATGTTCTAGTTACCAGAACACCAAATAGTATTTTTTTTATTTACAAAAATAATACACACACGGACAGATATTTACATTTCCATTCTCATCATTACCCAACTCATATAGTTTCTATAGCCAAAACTCTTTTAAATAGAGCAATTAACCTTTAAGATAAGTCACATCTGAAAGAAGAAATAAATCATATTAATAGTGTTTTATTAGCAAATACTTATAAATTTATTAAAAAAGCCTTATTTCAAGCCCAAAATGGACAAAGTAGGAAACAAAAAGATGATAAATCAGCTATTAGGATTTGTGTTCCATATGTAAAAGGAACTACAGACAGTATTGATGCATATATTAAAACGCTATAATATAAATACAGCATTTTCTACTCATCAAAAGATCAGCAATATAATAACCAAGCCTAAGGATTCAGTCCTTCTTGAATCTCATGATATTTATCAAATCTCGTGAAAATTGTAAAGCTTCTTACATAGGTATGAGTAATTGTCACATCAGCATTAGGAGAGATGAGCCTGCTAATGCAGTTAAACAACATTCATCATCATCATCAACCTCTCACTTCATACTATAGATTCAGGTCATAAAATAGATTTTTCTACTACCAGGATCATATCCAGAGTGATAATCTATAGCAGTGCAAAATTAGAGAAGCCATTGAAATACTTAAAAGGCCAGATTGTATCTATAAGCAAGATGATACATGCAAACTTCCTCCTATTTGGAAAGATTTTTTAAAAAACATTCTCAATTTAACATTTTTGCTATTGGTGGAACTTTAACGTTTTTTTTTTCAAATCAGTGATTGTAGCACCTCTACAACCATCTTTCTACCTTTTATTACCCAGTAGATGACTTGTGTGATCAAGTCGAAATATCAGTATATCAATATTTAAAATATTTTAACATGGATGAACCCACAAAATATGTCTTTTATATATGCAACCCATGAAAATCTTTGTATCAACAACACACACACACACACACATATATATATATATAACAAAATGCCCATTATAAAATGATTATTGTAATAAAAATAATGAATTATAACACTGTTAATATATTTTATAAATATTTATAATAAACCACAGAAGTACTTTCAGTTAATTTTTTAATGTACTTCACCTGAAAACTATTTATATTCAAATTTTGCAGGAAAAAGCATTATTATAGTATATCCCAAGATTTATAAATTTTAACATTAGCACATTGAGTAGTAAGTAAAGACATCCTATTTCTGTTATCAAAATTGCCTTTTTAATTTTTCTTTCATTATGGTTCTTCTTTGCGTGAAGGGTCTTAATATTATTTGGTGTTATTGTTTTGGCATGACATTTTCAGACTATAGCAAATTAGCTTTAAATAAAAAGTTTTAAAGCCTTATGTTACACTCCTAATGAAACTATGTTTTTTTTATTATCCATGACAATTTTTTTAAAAATATATATTTACTAATATTACACTTTAAAACATCACAATACATTATAAATATTCAAACATTATGCTGTATATTGAATATTAATAAGTTAAAAAATAAAACTGGCAAAATCTTTTTTGTACAGAGAACCATGAAAGAGAATTCATTTTTGTCATGAGCTAATTGAGAATAATTTTCCCATTTTCCTTCTAATATTGTAATATTGTTTATTATTTAGAAAATAATTACTGATGGCTACTGAAGTTAGATATGAATCAGTTATTTCTTAAAATTTTCCATATTTGGGATCCAAATTTAATTTATAGACATGATAGACAAAGGCTGTGTTATCCATAATACATTTTATTATTGCAATTGCAGTGTATTAATATGGATGAAATATTCCCAAAAAATAAAAATATATGTTAGTAAGTTAATATTGAATTAGCTCATATATATTTAAGTCAAATATAATTCCAAATATTTTGTTTATGCAATTCACTTTCAAACTTATTGCAAGAGTAAATCTTTTGGTATTATATTGTAATATCTTTTATTATTGCATTTAATATTGATTAGTTATCAAATTCTCATCAATAATTTACAATTTATTTAAACTTATCAAAAATTTTCTCATTGTGTGAAAACGAAACAATAAAACAATTAGTTTAGTTTTCAAGTGAAAAACTTCAACACAAAAGAAAAAAGAGAAAATTAAATAGTTAAGTATTAATGAATATAAATATTAATTTTATTAATAACTCTTTATTGTTCATATATTTTATGTTAAACTAATACATATATAAATTCTTGTACTCGTTTAAAATTAAATATATATATATTTCTCAATTGTGCAGACATATTTAACAAAAATATTTTACTGTAAAAAATAAAACTGCCTTAAATATACGTTTCTACGAATTTCCCACATAGGAGTAATAAAGAAATAGACAAAAATCATCACGATAGTCTCTTTTTAGCTTTTTTAAACTTTCTTCATAAATAATAATTTATTGACCAATATTGTTTTAGCTATAAGATAGGTTAATTAAAAAATATTTTGCATTCTTGGAAATCCTCAGTGTCTGGAAAGAACCATTAAGCATCACATGATTATCACAGGCTTCTCACTGACGAAGGCCACAAGCCCAAAACTAGTCTAGGGATATTGGATGAGTAAGCACTAGATAGAGATTTTATGCACAAGCCTTCTGGCATCCACTGATTACTCTATCTTGCAGTAAGTGGCAATACATATAGTGAGTTTGGCCTGTTTTAGTAACAGTTATAAGCAAGCATAAGAAATGTTGATCGTGTGATATAACATCATTAGTGAATATAATAAATAAAGTAAATAAATGATTTAAAAAAGGTATATGAGACTTGGTGTAACTAAAATAACCAGGTTTGTCAAAATTTGCCAGTTTTGTTCCAATATCACTGTCTGCAGCTGTATGTTTGATACGTTAAACTGAATTATATCATCAACCATTATCAATCCACTGCAGGATAAAGGTCTCTCCAAGTTCAATCCATCTTTTCCTATCTTTAGCTTCTCTTCTCCACATCACCCCTGCACACTTTCTTATTTCATCCATCCATCTCACATGTGGTCTCTTTCTGGGTCTTAGTTCATTTATGCCTATGAGTGGGGTGGGATAACCAGAATAGTTCTCTGGTATATGCACCTGTTGTAGTATATGTTTATGCTGCTACATATCTCTTGCAAAAACTTTTTTTTGCATCAATCTGACTAATGATATCACCATGTGAATTAGTGCTGCCACTTAACACTTTTTTTTGGAAAGAGCATTTCATTTTTTGTAATGGCTGAAAAGTTGGAAAAATATGAAATTCTCTTTTCTGTTAGCAGAAATGGCAAGATAAACAGTTATAATGCTTCAAACAGATTACAATCAAGCTGATCTCAGGAAAACACAAATTTATGAGTGCTTTAATAAAAATGTCAAATTCACCCACCCCCAAAAAGTGTGGTGAGTGGGGTCCAATTCCAAGACAATGCTGACTTTTTTTTGAGACAAGCAGTCATTTTTTCTCCAAATTAGTTCATAATGATCAGATGGTTTATCTACAAGTTCTGATATATTTATGTGATGCCATAAAAAGTAAAGAGTGTGAGCTTCACCTTGACAAAGCATAAATGCACACAGCTTTAAGTGTGAAAGAATTTTTAATTAAATCCAAAATAACAAAGCTCATCTATCAGGCATATTCACCCAATCTCACTTTGTACCATTTTTTTTTTATTTTCTTGAAGAAAAAAATTCGCAATTTTTTGCAAGTGTTTTTGGAATATTTCAAAAACTGAAAAACATATTTAGACCAATCTATTGCATTCAATGGAGAATAATTTGAAAGTGACAAAATTTATACACTTAAAAATAAATAATCAATTTTTTTTTTATAAAATTCAGGTTACTTTGAGTCCCTCCACATACATGTATCTCACATTAATAATAACATTATAGCAATGTTGCTTATCTATATAGTATAAGCCATTCAGAAATGTTGATAATAATAACAAAAAGAAAATATATACATGATAATTACAGAATACTTGTTTATATTTTTTTGCATGAAAGTTTCACTTTAATATAAATATACAATCACATATTTTCACTAACAAAATTTATAAAAATAAATGGCTAATTTTTTTTATTACTCTCACTATTTAGAAAATCATACAATTACAGCTATTAAACACCAAAATTGCTAATTTGGGTCTTCAACACTGCCATATTACTGAAGCATGAAATTCTCATAAATAGAATGTGATGGATATAAGTAAGTCGATTTTTAGGTTCACTAAAAAGAAGTTTCATGAGTGGTTTTTTTGAAAATGATTTTATTATTAGTGATTTAAATGAAAATAAACTTATGGAATTCTCTTTTTAGCAAAATAATAGATTAAATGTGGGACTTCATAATAAATACAAACACCTGATTAACAACTGATAAGTAGGCTTAAAAGTGCTTTGTGGATTTGCTGATCTTGGTTATTTTAGATCATTTTTAATGCACTGAAAGCAGTGGATCTGGGAAATAGTATTAGCATTGGCACTCTCTTACCTGATGACAATTACATTTTAAACAAGTGGAAAGAACATTTTAATAATCTTTTGAAGAATGACATAAAAATTGGTAGTACAACTTTTAATGATATATTTTTTTTATCTACTCATTTGGATTTGAATAAAGATATGCAGCTTATTGAAGTCAATACAACTCCTTATAATCATAAAAATCAAAAGGCTGCAGGTCCTGATGAAATATTTAGAGAAGTTTTAAAATATAATGGTGACATGTTAGTTTGAAAAATATTGGATATTTGTGAGAATGTCAGGAACTATGAAATTGTGTCTTCCAATCTTAGGAATGGTTTTATTGTTCCATTATTTAAAAACAATGGAAATAGGCAAGTTTGTGGTATTTATTGTGGAATAACATTTAATAAAATTTAACAATTTTTTTTGAAGAGATTTCAAGTTGAATGCTTATAAAGATTCAATGTGGTTTTAGAAAATCATGAAGCACTATAGATATGATTTTAGCTGCCATGCAATTGAAAAAAGTGTCAAAAACAAAGGAGTGATTTATATTTTGCTATTATTGATTTTGTCAAGGCATTTGATTCAGTTAAAAGTACAAATATGTAGCAATGTTTAAAATAAGTTAGTCATCCAACATAAATATTTCTCGTATTATTCAACTTTTACATGATGAAACAAGTACATGTTATTACTACTGGTGGACAATCTGAGGCATTTGAAATAGAAATTGGTGTTAAACAAGATTGTGTATTTGTTCCAACACTGTTTTTAATTTTTTATGATTCTAAATATCAGGGAATTGTTTATAGATAGCTTAATCAGACAGGGATCAAGATACAATGTAGGTCTGATGGTGAAATTTTTAGTTAGATCTATTAAAAGCAGAAACAAAAACTTCATCATGAATTCTGGATTTACACTATGCTGATGAATATGATATTTTTGCTAATTCAAAATATGTTTTACAGAATGTTTTAATGTTTTGAATGCAACAGATACAGATTACTGTTTATTAATTAATGTTAAAAAAAACCTCAACTTCTTTATCAGCCAAAAAAGAAAAGTCTTCAACAACATTCAGTTTGGAGAATATAAACTACTTTAATTCTTTGATAGTTTTATAAGTAGAATATTGGGTTTAGAAGTTCAAATCCATTATAGACTCAAATACATTGCTGTCATTTTTAACCAAGTTAAAAATTACTGTATTTAATCATAGTGAAATAATTAATGCGATGTTATTTCAGCTAATTTATTGATAAATGTGAATCTTCAACACCCTATCATTACAATGTAGAGATATTACACAAGTTTCATTCAAAGTTCCTCCTTCAAATTTTAAATATGCAATTACAGGATGGCAAAACCAATGAATATGTTCTTCAGCTTGTTGGATTTGATACTATTGAGTCCATTGTTATAAATCACACTTTCATTGGATTGGACATATAAAATGAATGAACAATGGAAGTCTTAGTTATAAGGGTGTTTTATTGAAAATCTGTAGATGGGTTTCACAATAGAGGTAAAACCATCTATAAGAGTTATCTCAAAAATATTCTAAAGAAGTGCAATATCAATTGTTTTCAATTGGCTTCATAGAATGCAATGGAGAATAAGTCTTGGTTGTGAAGTATTTTAGAAAGAATACTTTTCTGCTTAGAAAAATAAAAGACAGCATCATAAAATATCAGATAAATAGAAAAATTAACTAGCATGTTTTGCATATGGATATATTTGTGGTTCCCAAATTGCTTTATATAATCACCATAAACTCCATTCTTTGAGTTGTATTTTGTGTTCTCTCCTTTTCTTGTCTTTCCTTTTTTGGGAGGGGGTGGTAGAAAAGGATATACTTATTTTTGAGTTGCAGTTTATTGTTATTATTATTGCTATTGTTGTTACTACTACTGCTGCTGCTGCTACTACTACTACTACTACTACTACTACTACTACTACTACTACTACTACTACTACTACTACTACTACTACTACTACTACTACTACTACTACTACTACTACTGCTGCTGATATTGCTAGTAATTTTAAAAGTGTACTTTATTTGGATAGTATACAAGTTTCAAAAAGTTTACAGAGCAAAATATATGAATAAGAAATATTTAGGTATTGATTAAGATGTATATAAAATACACATAAATAATAAAAATAAAACATAGCTACAATCATTTCACAATATAACAGGTGAATATAACAATATACCAATGGCAAATGAATGGTTCAATAATAATGTGATAAGATAGTAAATATTGTGAAAAGTTCTGAATAGATATGAGCGAGATATTCTTTTATAGTGGTGTAATAAGTTCTATTACTTTCCAGGTGACAGATACAATTTTGCTTGGGGCCAAAATAAGATCTCTATCTTTCATTTTTTTAAATTTGTTTATGAACAATGGTTTGAGCTTACGAGAAGTAGGATTGAATACGAAATGGCATTGTATAAACCAGAGAGTAAAAAGCAGATACATCGAGAGTCTAATAAGGAAAAAAACAGTCTTAATACCATCTGTTAATGCAGGCATAATGTAATTGGTATGGTGAGCAAGATTGGATATTGTGACTCTATATGTTTGGAGAGCTGAGCAATTGTAAATAAAATGTTGAGAAGTTTCTTCCTTCTCTATGGCACAAAGCACAGATAGAATCAAGTTTGGCATTCTTCATTTTTTAGAAAGAAAATAGTTAGTAGATAGGGCATTTATATTAATTTTAATAATAAAGTCAAGGTATTTGGGCTTTAACCACCAATATTTAAATTTTTGGATCAATAATTTATTGGTAAAAGAGAGTGTGCTGATGTGAATGTCTGGTGATGCAGTGGTTGTAATTATATGGTATGCATCCCAATATTTTAACTTGGTTAAAAGTAAGTCATTTGGTGTTTGGTGTCTATTTATTAGTTTGATGAGGTTATTTATACGTTTATTTTTGCTAGGTGGTGGAGTATCAGTTGGAGGTATAGGAATAAATGCACGAAAATTTTGAAAATTAGAGATATTTTGCAGTATTGTAAGTTATTTGATAGTAAAATGTGTGATATTGTACAATGATAAGCCATTATTTTTAATGCTTTTGCAAATTATTGATACTAATAGTGACTGCTTATTTTATTTGTTCCAAATAAGTTGAGTGCAGAGTGAATACATTTTGCAAATAAATGAGTTGGTGAATTTGATGACAGGACGATAGTAGATAATTTTGGGGGAAATAAGCACTTAATTAGTGATATTTTATTATGAAGAGATAAATATGCCTTAGATAAGGAGTTTATTATGAAATTAATAATTGATTTGTATGGTGAGTCTGGCTTGATTGATTGATATATGACAGGGCACTCCAAGAAAAAAATGAGGAGAAGGGATGTTTGTTGTATTGATAGGAGAATCAGTGAGAAGAGACCAAACAGACATTTTTTCTTTGTTGAATTTTAACAAAAATTGTGCTGTATATTTTTCTAAAATCATGTATAAATTAGGTAGGAATTTTTTTGAGGGAAGAAAAAGTACTGTATCATCCATATAAGTGATGTGATATATTATTTGCTTTATGTGATGTAAGTATATTCCAGAAAGTGTTGTTTCAATTTTGAGTTAAGAGAGAATCAATATATGTGATAAATAAAAGAGTGCTGACAGGAGATCCCTGAGATATCGAGTTGTGAGGAGTGAAATCTGGTGAAATTTTTTCAGTAAGTGTGACATATAAATTCATATTTATTAGTAGATTCCCTAGGATGTACATAATAGGTGTGGGAACATCAAAGTGTCCAAGTATGTGTAACAGGTTGTCAACCAGCACAGAATTAAATGCAGACTCTATGCCATGTTACACTGCAATAGGCACAACTCTTCTATGACCTCTGATATTTTCAATTAGCATTCTGAACAAAGTTAGTGCTTCAGGAATGGAGCTGCCTTTTTTAGAAAATTGGAAATTTGAGATATGTGGGAGTATTATAGGCTGGGTCTTTTTTTAATAGAGATTCTATGATTTTTGATATGAGTGGTGACATAGAGATTGGTCTAAGATTGTAAAGGAGGGATGACAGAATGGATTTTTTTAAGAAAGGTACTAATGAAACTGGATAGAGTAGGTAGATATTATGGAATTGGTTTGAGAAATACTTTAGCATGTTATGGATTATGGGAATAGTAAAGTGGCTGAGATGAGCTAGGAGGAATTTGGGGATAGCATTTAATCCTGGATGTGAGTTATTTGGTATGGTATTTATTTTTAATGCTATCTATTTATCTGAAATGTTATGTAGCGTAGTTGAAATTCCAAAGTAAAAAGATGTAGTCTTGGTTTAGGTTGTTGTTGAAAAATACTTACAAAATGGTTAAGTATGTGTGGGATCATGTTTTCACCTGCCAGCATTTTGTTGCCAAAGAGAATGGAGGAAGATGTGAGATTAATAGGATTATACCCTAAATCACATTGTAAATATATCCAATTGACCAATTGGGTGTGTTCTTTAGGAATAACTTTGCTTTTTTGATTGAGAGATAATCTGCTAGTGTGATCTGGGTGCATTTATATTCTTGTCTAAGAGTTTGTTGAGGATGTATTACTTATTGTGCTATTATGTTTGGTATATAATAATTCTACTTTATTCAGTAGTTTTGTTGGGGAATGATTTCTTGCTATGTAATGTTTAATCATGTCTGAGATAATGATGATGAAGGCAAACCAGGTTTCTGAAGCACTAAGTGACAAAATATTATTTTTTTAAAAATATATATAGTTTTCAGATATGATGGCTTCAGGCGATTGCTTTTTAATAGAAGTTGTGTAGTATTGGTAAGGGAAAGTGTTGATTGAATATGTACATTTAATTTAATTTCTACATTTTGTGCCCAGTGATCAGAGAAAGTAACTGGTGATAGGGTTGGTTTGATTAGAAAGTGAAGATCTGATGAGTAAAAAAGAAAGTCTATTAATGATGAGTATTTTTGTTATAGAATGAGATTCAATCTGGTGGGAAAAAAAATCTTCTTAACTCATAAGCTTTTTATTGATGAAATATAGATATTTACATGTGAAATACTTATATGACATTTTGAAATCACCTAAAATCACTGTAGAGTAGGGATTTGTAACCAGGTGAAGATTGATACTATTGATCAACTGATGAATGAGAGTTAGTTGATTATATATATATATATATATATATATATATATATATAGTGCAATTATGTTGATTTTAAATGTAGTATTATGTAGTGAAATTATAGTAATATGATGGTCCAAGTAGTATATATTGAAAGATTGAAAAGATGATGTGTGATGGAGTAATATGTCAATTTCAGGAGCAGTGTAGTTAGATTCAGAAACTTACTGAATTCAAATTTGTTTAAGTCATGCTCAGGTTTGAAAATGGAGTTAACTGAGTTTTTGGTTTCAGTGAAAAGGAGAATATGAGAGAGGGTTTGTTTAATCCAATTGGTAATAGCAAAAATTCTATAAGGAAAGTTTATCCCTCTAACATTGACCATAGTAATGGATATTTTCATATTTCAGAGTGTTTTGGTTGGTGTGGATAGTTATTAAAATAAATTAGGGATGTATAAATTATAAGAAAAGTATAAGTATATAAAAAAGATAGTTTAAAAGTAGGTTGAGTATGGGTAACAAAAATAAGCTGGTATTATATTGTAGTGTGATATGAACATTGAAAAATTTCCACAATTGATGAGTGAGAGTAGTTTTTTGATAAGTTTATAGTTGAAGTGTCATTTTGCACTGAAATCTCAGTAGTTAAATTGTTTGAATTTTGATTTTTCTTATTTTTTCTACAATGGATGTCAATATCTGAGAAAAAAACAATTGTTGGAGTGTAAGAGAAGTGGTTTCTAAGAAAAGTTGTCTGGTCCAATGTGAGTTTTGTGGTAATTCTGTTGGCAATGGGGTTAGAATTAATGGATTTGATTTTTTTTCTTCACTGGTATGGTGGACTTACTTTGGTGTGTTTTGCGAGGATATAGTGGAAGGTTCTGTAGTGTTGTTTAGGTTTTGAGTGTTATTGAGTTGACTGCTATTATCTTGTTTTTAGTTATTTTGTATGAATTTCGTTCCAATTGCTGGTAGAAAAGAATTTGAGTCATTGGAATCATCATCACTGGGATTAGGCAATGAAGTGATTAGAATTTGCTCTCTCTCTCCTCAATTGAGTTTTTTATAGGTTGGATCCAGAACTTTTGTCCCCTGTGATTGTATGTATTGTTTGGTAGGTTATGCTGAAAGCTCCTGTGATGGAAGTTTGTCAATTTTAAAATTGTTATCATTTTCCAGAGGCTGTTGTTTTTGGTTTAGCAGGGGGGAGACAATACCAATAGTAGATTGTGAATACAGAGGAACTGAACATTGATGTAATTTATTTGAGACCACAGTGAGCACACAGCCTATTTGGACAATCCTTAATTGTGTGAGTGTGTTGTATACATAGAAAGCATTGAGGCAGTGTGCCGTTAATGGTAATAATTAATGGTGAATTAATGAAAGCACATAACATGGGTATACCTATAGGAGTGATATTTTATTTAATATAATGCTAAACTTAGCAGTATTTGTTAAGTCTGGTAGAGTAGCTTTCTTTTTGGTTAAATATTTGAAATTAGATATTGTGCCATAACTTTTAAGTATTAGTTGTAGATCAATTTCATTAAAATCAACGTAACAGTTTTTAATTTGTTCTTGTAGTGAAAGAGGGTGATCAGTGTCAATATAACAAATAATTTTGAAGATTAAATATTTGATGTGTTTTTTAAAAATATCTTTTTAAGATTTATTATAAAATTCGAGACACAAATACCTATTGTTTGGATGATTTAATACTTTGTAAACATAACTTCATAATTTATTTTCTGATAATGTTTGATAAAATTATTCTATTGGAAATTTGTACAGCTCACAATGGGCATTAGTAATGGTCATCATAAGTGACTTGGCATTTTGGAAATTTTAAAAAGAATTTTAAAGGTTTTGGGGAACTGTATCATTAAATTGTTTTGTATAATGATCATATAACTCTTGTGTGATAAATTAATGTCGATACTGCATAATATTGTTGGTAATGAGTTGATTTTTAGAATCATTACCAATGACAAGAAGTTCTAAGAAAGATTCCAAGGTTGACGGAATGTAATCATTAATGTTGAGTGCATTATTCTTAACAGCCCTCGCATAATTATTTTTATAATTTATTTGTTTATCTGAGTTATTCATTTGTTTATTTAAACTTTTTTTTCAATATAGTGATGAATATTATCATCACAGATAGTTGGAAAAATTTGCATGGGAGGAGGAAAAGTCGTTTTCCAAAGTAGAGTTATTTATGAGGTCATTTCCAGGCCCTCCCTAGTACATTTTGGCGCTATTAAGATTTTGACTAGAAGGTTGAAATTTTGAAAAATCATGCAAGTTTATAGTATTTCTGCCAGAAAGAGATTATTATTACTTAAAATAGGCAGTATAACTTCAGATGTGGAGGAATAATTAGATTGGGAATAATCAGTATTTTTAGTATTAATACAATTTATGATAAGCTCAAGAAAATCGGTCATTTCAATATGATTGAATGGCTCTTTTAATGGTATTGAATAAAATAGAAAAAATTAAATAAGATAAGGTGATATTTCTTAACTTTATGTTGATGGCAGTTTTTAAAGTCTTCAATGATAAAAAAAATATCAGAGAAAAGGTATTCATAATAGATAAAAGTTTGTAAAAACCAAAAACTAAGACAGTGATGTATAACAGCCATGGTGTATCGACAACATATTGGATTCTACACTACTACTATTACTACTACCACCACCACAACTATTACTACCACCATTACTATTACTACTATTTAATGTTTAATTTTATTTATCAGCTCAGAGATCATATGTAATTTAAACAGAAGGATCTTACACCCTAAGCTCATGCACTGCAATGTAACTATAATAGCTCACAATGCCTTGTTGACAATTAAGACACTTTCAAACCAAAGCACAAGGTACAGACTTTTGAAAAGATAGCAGCCATCTTATTAATTTTTATTTGCTTATCGTATTATAATTCCGAAGCAAATAACTTTCAAAAACATTTTGTATCCAACCTACCAGTTTTAAAAACTTAAAACAGGCAAAACTCTCTATACATATTGCCACTCAGTGCAAAACAGAATAATCAATTGATGCCTGCAGGCTTGTGCATAAAATCCCCATCTAATGACTACTCATCCAATATCCTCAGACTAGTTTCTGACTTGTGGCCTTCTTCAGTGAGGAGACACTGATCTGAGAGCACTGCACCTAGATCTTAAGATCTAATGCAACCCTCCAGCAGCCAATTTTTATCCCTACTTAACTACAAAACTATGAGACATAAATTGAAAACACTATAATATTAAGTAGAGATAAAAGGTGGCTGCTGGAGGGTTGCATTAGATCCTAAGGTCAAGATGCCATACCCTCAGATCCAAGGCTTCTCACTGACGGAGGCCACAAGCCATAAACTATTCTGGGGATATTGGGTGAGTAGGCACTAGATGGTGATTTTATGCACAAGCCTTCTGGCATCCATTGATTATTCCGGCTTGCACTGAGTGGCAATACGTATAGAGAGTTTTGCCTGTTTTAATAACAGTTGAGCAAGCAAAGAAATACAGATTATGTGATGTTTATTGTTTTAAAAAACTTGTGATATTTTCAAAATTATTTTTTAATTAATATATCTATTATTTTTTTTTTGTCAGTGTAACCTTAATTTTAACTCCGCCATATCATAACCATCCATTAGCACAAAAACTCAGACAACCCATTTTTGCTCTTTATTAAACTGAAATAATATTAAAATAACGTAGATTTATACCAAAACATTTAAAAACTAATTGATGACTATATATGTATAATACACCTGAAAGCAGCCAAATTTATCAACATTAAGCATCTTCAATCTGCTCGCAAAGAACCTTTCTCTTTGGTGTAAGATCTTAATACAGAAACTAAACATTATTTAGCAACACAGCAAATATTATCAACAATAAATATATGCAACAATATATAGCAAAGTTTTAATGATTATTAACAATATATATATATATATATAGCAAAGTTTTAATTACTTGTTTGTCTTAATTTGCTTACTGGACTGTAAAAGATTTTGGATTTATAATTGTTAGAAGTTTAAATAGATTTCATTACACAGTCAAATTTAACCTCATTTGAAAGTATATTAATAAATATTGATTTTTATATGTCATTATTATTGAGATAATAAATCTAATTTTGCCCAAAGACAAATTGGCTTATAAGTCTAAATCATATAAAAGAAGCAACGTCAATAATTTTCAGTCTATAGTTGAAACAATCTTTTTATTTATAAAAGAAAATGACTTTTTTCACTGATATAAGATGTTAATGTAATCTATATGTATTGTAACAGTAACCATCCTCTTCTACAATTGGTAAATATTCAAGTTAACAATAACACAAAATAAAAATATAATAGGTTACATATTAATTTTTGTCTAGGGGAATTTAAAGATAACTAACAGGCAGACATTTAAATGGGAGAGTGACTATATACAAATTATTTTTAATTGACAAGTAGATGCTAGACACAACAAGCAATAATAAAATTGAACCCACATAGAACCAAGCATCCATGCAGATATAGTTATATTTCCTGATCAATACCCTCTCCAACTAATACTTTATTACATTAACTAAATAAATAATAGCTTGGGTTAAAAAACCATTAAATATCACATGATCACCATTTCTTATGCTTGTTCACAACTGTTGTTAAAGCAGGCAAAACTCTCCATACAGTAGCGCCACTCAGTGCAAGCCAGAGTAATCAACGGATGCTAGAAGGTTTGTGTATCAAATCCCTATCTACACTCTGGCTTGCACTGAATGACACTACTGTATGGAGAGTTTTGCCTGTTTTAATAGCTTGGGGTCAGACGAGAAATGTCAGACAACAAATTATTAACAATAACAATAATATGATAATAGTAATAATAATAATAAATGAATTTACGTATTTACAATTAAAAAATTATATGTTGATCACAAGTGAAAGGGTAAATATTTTTGAAACTTACAATAACTCTTTGAGAATAGCTAAAGAAAGTTCAGTTAATTGCATTAATATCTTTGTAAGATCATATATATATATATTTTGTATCCATAAATGGAAAATGGCACTTAATCACTAAATTTTAAATGTCTGCTGGCAACATAATATTTTAACTTCTTTTGGTTCTTTTTGTGACAGTTTTCTTTTGTTTCATTTCATGGCAGTTTTCCTATGAGAGTTCCCTTTATGGTTTTCTTCTCAGCTTTTAAAATATGTAAATTTACAGATTCCTTTATAGAATATATTTCTATGGGATAATCACTTTAGATATATAGTTTTTTTGTGGCAAGTAAATACCAAATCTTTGTTCAACTTTGATTAGTGATGAATGGATGGACAGAATTAATATTAATTTTAAGGCATTTCTTTGCCAACAGCTTCATATTCCGTTATAATACTGAAAAGATCAGAAAAAACATCCTGGAGGGTTCTCTACTCTGTAAAATGCATGATATTAACTTAAAATCTTTGCAAAATTTTATTGACTTTTATACAGTAAAAGACATGATGACAAGATACTTACAATTCTTTCCCCCATTTCTTGGAATGCAGATGATTTTAGAAAGCTTCCGTTGGTTCCCATGTCAATGTTTTTATTTAAAAAATATTCTTTATTTAAAAAAAAAACAAGACAAAATAATAAAGTGTTTTTTGTCTTTATCCTTATTGTTATCATTTAAGAAAACACTTTAAAATTTATTCTATTTACATGACATTTATTATTTTTGTTATACATAAAAAAGAAAAATATTCGCATAAAAACAAATGCCTATAAACCCAGGCATGGAGGTTACATTTGCCTCTCCTCCATTTATAAATAAAATAGAGTTGATTTAACCATAAATATTACTTGATTTTATTTGACATAAAAAGAAAATTTATTTCAATTTTACAATAATGTCACCCTTAGGCATACATCTTGGAAATGTAATTACATGTGGTATGAACATAACAAATAAGTCATTTTTATAAATTCAGTACATTAGTATTCATATAAATTTGTTTCATTAATTCAATTAAAATTATTTATTAGACCTTATCATCTATCTGCTATGTTGAGAACAATGAAACCTCCCACAGACCATGAGTATATCAATCAACATGATGCCAAGAGAGCTATCTTGAACACAAATATAATGCCAACCAAAACATATAATGAACAATATATTTAAATAAAGTCTTGCTCTACTATGAGACTTAGAGGTAGATGAATATAAAAATAATATAGTTGGGAACCATGCTAAGATAAGAAGTCTGAAGTATTAATAAAACACAATAACTTCAGAACAATGAAGCACTCTCCATCCATCACCAATTCAGAAAGCAACATGATCAATGTCATCAAACTCATTAAATTACTTTTGGTTTCAAACTATATAGTGTTTACCTTTACATGCCTAATCAAGAATGCAAAGAATAGAGTGATATTTAAATCCTGATCTCTGATATTTTTGTTTAACTATTCATTTATTGACATTATTTGAAAATAGAGTATGAAATTTGCATATTAGCTTGATTTAAATATGACATAAGTCTGAAATTTCTATCAAACATTCATAAGAATAAATTTAAGCATGGGGATTTTGAAATAAAACCTTTGGAATGTATTAAATCATATAATAAAAGGATAATAAAAGAGGGTGTATACATAAATGAAATTAAACCAGAATTAAATAGGATGTTAATAGAAAAAGATAAAAGAAAATAAAAGGTTTTTAATTAAAAGTTTTTAAATGATATATATAGATTTTTAAAAAAGAAATTAATTGTGTTTAAGTTGTGATTGTAATAGGAAAGGGGAGTGAAATAAGGTAAAAAAAGAAAATTTTGGTTATGAATATATTTTTTTAATTTTTAATTAATTAATTTATTTATTTATTTTTTTGGAATATGTGATATTTATTGTATATATATTTTATTTTAGTGTGCCTTGAAAAAGACTATAAAAAATAGTCGAAACGTTGGATTTCTTTTTCATGATTATAGTCATAAAAAATCAAGTTTTAAAAAGAAGAAGTTAGTTTGTTTTATTTCTATATTAAAGTATAAAGGCAATACATCTATTTTTTACAATCTTTCACTATTAAATGGAACATCATTATTATACATAGATCATTTTCTTTGACTTTTTTTCAACTATTATTTTAACATTTGAACAGTACCATCCATTTATTTTTTTAACACTAGTCTTTTTTTGATGTTCAATAGTATCTACCTCTTCTGCTGAAAAAAGGCTTTAAAAAATCTGAGTTATATGTTCCCTTCTTTGTTTCTCCATCAGCTACCACAAACGACTGTTGCTATATTGAGAAATTCTAAGAACATTCATATTATTTTGAAATTTTTTATGAATATTCTTTTTCTGGGTGGCTTACAGGACTAACTTGAATCATAACTTTATTCCAACCATGGAAAAACATTACTTTCTATTATTTGTTGATGTTTTCTAATTTCACATTTCCCAAAGCATTAGCTTTATCCTGCTTAGGATAGATCTCATCTGGTCTAACAGGTAGTTGGTTATTGAATAAACAGTACACAGCTTTTCCATAATGCAGATGGATCAGTTCCAATCCAATAGTTTCATTAACACTCCAGATAAAATTAACCACTTGTCTTATTTGGCTAACCTAACCATGTGATTAGTATTAACATAAACTCTAAATAATTGCTCATTCTCACATTATCTGCTCACATGGATTTGATTGTGTGTTCCAAATTGAGGTCAGAATTTGTTTGATTCCTTTCCATTTTATCATCTTCTGCCATTTGACTGATATAAATGGAGAGCCATAATTCATGAGGATAATTTCAGGTATTCCCACAAAATTCAGGTGCTGTGTTTTTAATACACATATATTGTGTTTGGTACTAGGAAGACACACTTGTCATGTACAGTGATTTTATTTAGCTTAAGAAAATATTTGTAATGTTTTGATTTTAATATTCAATAATTAAAGGTAGCATAATTATTTACCTACCATTTAACAAAATACTTTGATAAAATATTAAATTTTATTCTGCTACCATAAGCCCATGTTTTTTTTCTTTCATAGATTATATTAATAAATTTTAAACTATCTTTAATATGTTTTCTAGGCAAGCAATTATTTATTTTATCAAATATTACTTGCTAAATTGTGCTTCTTTGATTGTGCTTGTATTATTTTTAATCTTCATTTAGTAATTTGTTTTGCTGTCATACATTTGATATGCTATTTTGAAGGAAGATTATTTTCACATTGTATTAATTTTTTTTTCTTCATGGCTAACTTTTCTTGTTGTTTCCTAATTCTTAATGATTGCTAAATATTTCTTTTGGTATTTAATTTTTTTCCTTTGGCCATGTAATTCATTACTATTTTTTTATCATTTCTTAATTAGTAATAAATTTGATATTTGATTCTGAAAGTTATTTGGATTTTTTTTGTCATGTATGTAATTTCATTTATTTCTATAACTGTAGTGTGGTTTTTCTGATGAAAATTGCAAATTTTTAACTGTATGGACAAATAAAGGAAACACTTTCAATTGATAATGTTGAATGTTATGCTTGGTTGTATTAGTGGTGATTTTGGCACTTCCTTAAAAGCCAAAATGGTGGAGAGTGCATTGTAAAACAGTATTTTTCCCATGTGTCAGGGCATCAGCCAGGAAGCGAACCCGCTATCCCCGGACAACTGCTTGTAAAGCAGCTGTTGCTGACCTCTCGTCCACCAATTGTTATTTAATCCAAAAATAGAATTTTTGCCATTACACTTTTATTAGCATTTTCTTTTATTATATGTACACCAATATTCATAATCAACTTTAGCCTACAATGATCAACAATCATTCCAACTGATCAACAACATAGATCTTAAATCCATAATTAACAACCCAGGAGAAGTAATATTTTTTTTGTTGCATTCATGCTGAAACAGTGAAATTGGAATATTAAATCTATCATCCAATGATCTCATCACAGCTAAATATTATTCTAAAATATTCATTGACAAATGTAATTAATAGTCTATCTACTGCATATAAAAGCATATATTTAGATAGAGACAACTACTGCATTATATGGTAAATCAAATAAACAATTTTTTTTTAAAAAAAATAGAGGTGAGAAAGTAGTTCTTACATTAAACTTTTTTTCTTTTTAGTAATATTTTGATATTGTAGTTTATGTTAGTAATAATTAATGTTTAACAGATTTTCATATTATAACGCTTATTTTATCTTATATCCTATATATTTCCCATGCACCGGAAGCCATTTTTAAGACTGATTCTATCATGTTACATGGTAATAGTTTTATTATTTCATAACAAAACTAATAATTCTAAAACTTTCAAATAAATTATGCATTCAAATATTTAATTTTCAAAATAAAATCAAGTTTTAAAACACTATTGTTAAATTAACTGCCGTTCTTCTTTAATAAGTATATATTTATAATAGTAAACATTTTTTCTTTAGACAGGTTATTATTTCTAAGCGTTCCAGCTATATGAGCAATTAGGAGATCATTAGGAAAAAATGCTATTTATAACCTAACTTGACATTAAGATATTACTTTAAATAATTTACTATTTGAAATAATATTTGTGAAAAATGACAATTAGCATTAAGCTTGAATTTTATTAATATCAACAAAATTACAATAATAACATATTGTGAACCATTTATAATTTTAAACAATATAAAACGGAAGTCATTCAAGAGTGAAAAAATCAATTATATTCTAATGAGCAAATTGCTGAATAAGTAAAATATTATATTCAAGAGAAGACATATTTGAAAAAATAAAACAGTTCATTTAAAAAAAAAAAGAATTTAAAAATCGGTTTATTAATTGTTTTAATATTTTAAATGTTTAAGTGGATGTTTATATTCCCCTTAATATATATATAAGGTAAAAGCAATACATGGGGCTATCTAACCAGTGAATATTAGATGAAATGTTAGGCTAATTTGAGATTATTGAATTATCTAAGTGAGGCGCACACATCCATAACTAGTAAGAAGAAGGATTTTGATATTGTGGAAATGGAATGGAGCAGGATAAAGAAGAATATGGGAAAATTTAGGGTGGGGAATGGAAAGGGAATTCAAGGTGAATAACAGGTTTCTTTGGGTATAGTTGGTGAGAGATTCCTGACTCGTATAAGGAGAAGTCACAGTGCAGCACATCACTATATTTTTTTATATTATCCAAATTAATGAATTAATATTTTAAATGTTTTAAATTTAAATCACGTGATGCTTTGTTTTGTATATCATGGTATGTGTATATGTGAATAAAAATATTTTAAAATGTTAATTAATTATATAAATATTTAGTATTCTGTAGTAACACTCTGACAGCTTGTATAGCTACATACCAGCTATAGATTTAAGCATGATAGATTATATTAAATTGTATTAAAAGGTGGCAAACAAGTTATCAATAACTTAGACATAGTGTTGTATTTTCTAGATCATTGAACATTTCTTAAATCGAGGTGTAATTATTAAAAACTAATATTTTAGAGAACAGTTTATCTACAGACCAAATTAATAAATGATAATTAGAAACATTATAATTAAACCATAAAATATTTTTCCAGTATTTTTCTATCAACATTATCATTTTCGGTCATAAGGTTTCATTAGAATAAAATATCCAAAATATATAAATTCTCATATAACTAAGAAGTTTAAAAATATGATATCATATTTCCATTGTTATTATTATTATTTCAAAATAAACTTTATTTGCACTGTAAGTTAAATATGATGGGTTATGAAACTTAGATTAGGTGTATGTATAATTTACAATGAGTTGAACATATTATTTAAATGAAGATTTCTTAACAGGATTGATTAACATGGCATTATAGAAATTAACTTGTCCAGATTATAGTGTGTGCAAACATAAGATGATGTGAAGTACAATAAGATTAAGTTATTGATCACAGGTGAGTATAGATTACTTGGTCTATCTGAAGTTATGAATGCTAGACAAGCCATTGTTTGTTGTTTAAAATCATATTATTGCAATAAATGTTGGGATCTAATTTTCATAATGTAGTTGAATATACACTAATAACTTGAATAAGGTAGATCATGCTATGAGTTTTATACATAAAGAATTTGGGTTCTCCTTAATGCAAAGATGTGATTAACAAATATTCTGAAGAAGATGCAGACTGGTGTGATCTGTTATAATTATAGTATAAGTATCCAAATTTGTTTTTGATTTAATTTTGAATCCTAATAATCAAGTACATTAAAATGTTTTTTTTTTAATTGTTCTGTCTATAGTAAAGCATATTAAGTAATATGGGGGAGGAGATCAAGATTTGATGAAGCATTTAAAAAAACAAAATATATTGATATTTTTAGTCAAAATGTACATTTACCTGAAGTGAAAGTAAAAAAAATGGTAGAGAGTATTAATCTCTTAAAAATTATGACAAGATATATTTTCCAGAGATAATAATATTTGATATAAACCCTTATTTATAAAATTTAAACTCTTTAATAAAAGCTTGTTTTTGTAAAATATAATACACTCCATAATAAATCAATACTAGTAAATACTGAACTTTAAAATATAATTAAGGGGAATTTGAACACTGACTTTAAGCTTCATTCAGCTATCTTAAAATTCAGTATTTAAAATATACTAGTATTGGTTTATTACAAACTCAGCCTGAAATTTGTCCATTTGTGTATTTAAATGGACATATTAAAGTCATATATATGAGGGGTCATAGTGACTTAAGTTCAACATGGGTATGATAACAATATTGAAATCATCAAGGGTTTCAGCATTCCATCATCTGAGTTTTAGTAGTATGGATGGATGAAGAGTTGGAGGGTGGAGAAGACTGAAGTCTGTCCATTAAAGTTTAAGAAATTTTTATCTTAATATATACTGAAAACTGATTATATATATGTGTGTGTGTGTTGAAGATGACCTGGACAAACTGATGAGTGCTGTTTCAGCATGGTATATATATATTCATTTTATTTCTGTTTTAAAAAATTTAAAAATTAATGCTAATGACATTCTGGTCAATTTTGATGTCGTGCCTTTGTTTACAAACATTCCAATTGATGAAGCTTTAAATGTAATTTCACAATGTTGTAATTTGCCTAACCATATTATTGCTTTGATTAAACATTGTCTCTTGAACACATATTTTGTATATAATGGACAGCATTACAGACAAGTTTTTGGTACTCCTATGGGCTCACCTATCTCAGGAGTAATAGCTGATTTATTCATGCAAAATATAGAAACTCGTGCTTTAGAATCATCTTCTTTAAAACCCCTCATTTGGCTCAGATACATAAATGACATTTTTATCATATGGCAACATGGTAAAAATAAATTAGATGATTTTTTCTTACATTTAAATAATATGCATTCTCATATTAGATTTACAATGGAGACAGAGTCTGATGGAAAATTCCCTTTTCTTGATGTTTTAGTCACCAGAACACCAAATAGTTTATCTTTTTCAAATTATAGAAAAAATACACACATGGACAGATATTTACATTTACATTCTCATCATCACCCAACTCAGATCGCTTCTATAGCCAAAACTCTTTTAAATAGAGCAATTAACCTTTCAGATAAGTCACATCTGAAAGAAAAAAATAAATCATATTAATAGTGTTTTGTTAGCAAATAGTTACAATTATAAATTTATTAAAAAAGCCTTATTTCAAGCCCAAAATGGACAAAATAGGAAACAAAAAGATGATAAATCATCTATTAGGATTTGTGTTCCATATGTAAAAGGAACTACAGACAGTATTGGATGTATATTAAAATGCTATAATATAAATACATCATTTTCTACTCATCAAAAGATCAGCAATATAATAACCAAGCCTATGGATTCAATCCTTCTTGATTCTCATGGTGTTTATCAAATCTCATGTGAAAATTGTAAGGCTTCTTACATAAGTATGAGTAATCATCACAATAGTGTTAGGAGAGATGAGCATGCTAATGCAATTAAACAACATTCATCATCATCAGCACTCTCACTCCATACTATGGATTCAGGTCATAAAATTAATTTTTCTAGTACCAGGATCATATCCAGATGTGATAATATCCACCAGTGCAAAATTAGAGAAGCCATTGAGATACTTAAAAGGCTATATTGTATCAATAAGCGAGATGATACAAGCAAACTTCCGCCTATTTGGAAAGATTTTTTTAAAAAACATTCTTAATTTAATATTTTTGCTATTGGTGGAACTTTAACATTTTTTTTCAAATCAGCAATTGTAGTGCCTCTACAACCATCTTTCTATTTTTTATTACTCAGTGGATGACTTGTGTTACCAAGTCAAAACATCAGTATTTTAAAATATTTTAACACGGATGATCCCGCAAAATATGTCTTTTATATATATATATATTGGAGATCATTTATCTTATTCACATGAGTGTAGTCAAGTGTATTGATTATATAAGATAGAGAGGATATCTCAATGAAGCTTAAAAGTCTGTGTTCAAATCCTCTTGAAAACTGTCCATAATAAGTTATATTTATATTAGTAGCAAACTCTCCATACAGTAATGCCACCAAGAGCACACCTTCATAGTCAATGGATGCAAGAAGGTTTGTGCATAACATCTCTTTTTAGTGCCTACTCATCCAATATCCCCATATTAGTTTCTAGTTTTTGGATTTCATCAATGAGTAGTCTTAGATATAAGAGCAATGCATCTAGATCTTAGAATCTATACAACCTTCAGCATCCATATTTTACATATTTGGGTAACTATAAAACTAGAAGCCGAACACAAAAATGGTTTCAATCTAAGCTTATTCACTTATAGTCATAAGGATCTGAACTCAATTCAGCATTAATACATTTTGATGTCTTTGGTTTTTCAAAAATCAATCATCACCATTATCCAATGGGAAGGATAGTTATAAAACCATCAAAACACCACATGTTCGCCATTTCATATGCTTATATAGGCTGTTAATAACAGTGTCAATCTCTCCATACAGTAGGGTCATCAAGTTTAAGCCTTTATAATCAATGAATATAAGAAGCTTGGGCATAAAATTTCCTATCTAGTGATTACTCATCCAATATCCCCAATTATAATATCCCCAATTATTATAGATAATCTTTGTATAATTTGCAAATGTGCATTTAAGCCAAATTATCATTAATACTTTTATTATTTATTTATAGATGAATAAATAATATTTGTAAATCAATATAATAATTAGAAATGTATAAATAAATGATTTATTTGTTTTAACATGCACAATCAAAATTCTACAAAGTGTTTTATTAATTCATAAAAAAATCATAATAGAATTTAAAATAAAAAAGAATTCACATTATATATACATAAAACAGAAATAATTAAGTTTTTTTTATCATTTTATTTATTATACATAATTTTTAAATATATAAACTTTTCTGTATTGTTTTTTGGAAGGACCGGAGAAAATAAAATATAGATATGGAAAAACATTAGAAGTAAACCTTATTAAATAATATAGATAAGAATAATTTAATGATTATTTTCTGAAATACATGTAAAGTACATTCAAAATTTATAATTCAAAATATTCCCCATCTAGTATCTCCAAAAAATGTATGTGCTTATACATGTACATAATTATAAAATAATAAATTCTTACATTTAAAAAAATATAGTTGATATTAATTATAATGATTAGTTACAAATATAGTTTTTGTTAATTATATTTTTTTATATTATTTGTTTTTTTAATATTTATTTCCAATTTAAAATATAAAGTTTAATGTATTTGCGGCTGATTCAATCTGAAAATTTTAATATAATTAAAGAATTAGCTAGAAAAAAGTGATTGTGGGAGAAGTTTCAGCTTTTTTTTTGATTCTGAAGAAATGTGTTAACTATTTTTGACAATAAGAAACTCTTTATATGTTACTAAGTAAAATTCTAGATGTAAAAAATTGAAAGTATTTTTTTAATATTAAAATAATGTTTTTGAAAAATCAAAAGATTATTATTTATGTATTTAAATTTCTTAACTATAATTAAGATATATAAAAAATTAATTAAAAAACTAAATAAAAATATTTTATGTTTTATAAAAGCCAAAATAATAGTAAACTATATGCTGTTACAAATGAAAAAAATATTTCTATTGCATCAGAACCACGATTTATCAATTAATAGAAAAAAAAACTGATTTACAAAAAGTAATATATAGCTTTACAGGGATAATTTTGGAATATAGACAATGGATGTAAATATGATTTCTGTATAAATTTATAAATTTATATTTTCTGTGATGTCAGTTGTTAAATGGGTATCTGGTTATAAATGATTGAAGGAATAAAAGTTATAAACTATTTTCATTGGTTGATATACTGCCTGCACATGTTGGCACTGACCCCATAATTTACCAATGAATATGTTTTACCTTTTTTTTTATAAATAGTATGGTATTGATGAATAAGATGCTAGAGGTTTTATAGATCATATTATAAAGTTTTATTACCAAGTGCTATGCATTATATTACTAAATCAAACACAGAACCTAATAATTCACACTAAAAGTTGAACTCACAATGTTAACAATATGGATTATTATAAATTTGCTTTAATAAATTACAGCCTTTCTACAATGGACTGTGGTAAGGAAGTACTGTGTTGCAGATGAATCATTATACAGTTGTACTGTTTTCAATATGAACCATAAATCACCATTGCCTAAAAGAAATTATAACTATTTTCTTATGTATTCGTGATGTATAATATTTGTTAAGTTTTGGTTTGATAATATCTGACTGCATCATAATGATATTTTGCAATAAGCATGCTTTTCCATATTCCATTCAATTGCTTGTGAATGGAACATTTCATATGAATTAATAATTTTTTGAGAGCTTACAATGTTTAAAATAAACTTAAGTTCTGACAGAGATGGCAGCAAAGTGCCTCAGTACCTTCAGTTTTTATATAAAATGGAACAGTAGTTTATTATCTTTTTTCTCATGTACTTTTACATGAAGACAAATTGGCAAAGAAAGATCAACAACATACAGCTTCAATTTATAATTGGATAACAAACTATGATTTATGTTTACCACTATAGATGATTTTCATCAGTTATAAATAGAAATTTATTTTAAAACATATTTTATTCACTTTCATAATCTAATGAATTATTAATTTGCATTTAAGAAACTAAATTAAAACAAATATAGTTTTAAAAGATAAATATATTTTACTACTGATTCTGTAATTGACCAATCAAAAGTTCAGAATTTTAAATGAATCTGCCAATAGGGATATTGAACTATTAAAAATTTAAAATATTAGAGAATCTACCTAAAATATTTTAGTGTCATATTGCATTACCAGTGCTTCATAACAAATGTACTAAAAATTTAATAAATTATATTGAATATAAAATTATTAAATCAAAATTTCAAAATATTTACCAAACACACAAACAATGAAACCTACAGATAGAATTTGTAACTTAAATAAAAGCATTTAAATATATCATTCTAAATAACATGTCATTGAATTTTAAGTTTGAATATTTTAGGTATTCTACCTAGTTGAATGCATTTTATTTCTCTGAAAATCTGGATAACACAATAATGATGAGTGATTTTTAGATCATATTATAGTAATGAAAAAAAACATTGACTCAGTTTTAATACCCTAGTTTACTATTAAATTGTTCATATTTTTTTTCTTTGTATGTTGTCTTATATTGGTAAAAATTTACTAGAAATTGCTACATCTTGTAACAGCTACTTTCTTGAAGTTCTTAATACCATACATATCACCATCTTATTATTTCAGTGATATCTCAAACATTTTGAATGAAAACAGAAATAAGAAGAGAAAGAAGACAATTTTAATTAACAGGAGAAACTATTTTTTTAATCAACAAAATGTTAATATAAAAATACTTCAACAATAAGACATTAATTAGTTTGAAAATAACAACACAATAATTCATGTAATAAATATGTAAAGGACAAAGGCAATATTCAAGTTAATCTGAAAGTAAGCTTATATAAACTAATTCTATTATGAATTTATTTTATAAATAGTAGCTTAGTTAGTAACTATAATTTATATACAATTTGTAAGTATATACTTTTATGCACATATATTTATATATGTATTATACATTTCTGACATTATGATAAAAATCAGATAAATTTATAAATTAAGAAAATGTATTTTTTTTTTTTTTTTAAAGTATACTTTATATATTAAATCAGAAAAATTAATTATTTTAATAAAAGGAAGCGAAAAGAAATTCATATATATCTAATTTATAAAGAAAAGGAAGTTATAAAGACTGTTCTTTTTATAAAAAAAAGTCTTTAAAGCTAACGAAAGATTTATTGAAATTTTGATAAATTAGATTAAGATTCACAGAGAGAATTTGTGATTAATCGGCCGAGGATATCAGAAAGCAAAAAGAGTAAATCATATAATATCCAAACTTTATCAGACAGTTATTCAAATTAATAATAGCCTTAGTTTTCGTTTAATAAATGTACAGTAGTAAATACTTTATTTTTTTCTAAATAAATAAATTTGAGAGTAAATTTTGCAAGAAGTTTAATATATGACGTGTTAGAAAAAAATGTATAAATCATGAAATTTTGAATTTGTCGTTTTATTCACGAGCTCTTAATGTGCTTAACCATCTATTTGTATTTAATGTTTAAAATTTACGGATCGCTAAGAAATTATCAGATACTAGGTATTAATGAAAAACAAAATGTGAAAACAGAAACGACCAGATTTATTTTGTTAATATTTATCTTATCATTTTTAAAAACTACTTCTACATACATCTGCAATGGATGTTTTAATAAATAATCTGTTTTCATTTATGTATTGGCACATATCAGCTTAGCTTAATATGTAATTAACTTTATCTAATTTATGCACTTAAACTTAGTGAATGCAACACACAGGCAAGCGTAGATCTCCCAAGCACTTAACTATCAAACAACAACAAAAATAAACAATAATATAATTACAATTTCAACCATGGGCATTAAAATGATTCTCATTTTGATGTTGAAGTCATGAATCCTTATTAATTCATTAATTTCATTAATATGCATATTTTAAATAGACTTTATGAAATGGGTACTACGATTGAGTCATAATATTGGATCTTCCGGAAGGTTTTTAAGGAATGACGTATATATTCTGAACCAGTATCTAATACGCCTGCAATAAACAACTGGGATAAAAATATTAAAAGCTTTCAACAAACGCTGTTTGAAAATAAGATTGTTTTCTTAAAACAGGACAAAGATAATACATATGTATTGCTTGATCAAACAGATGGTAAAGAAAATAACTAGTCAAAAATTGAATATATAGAAATTTAAAATGGTTTTAGATAATATTAAAATTAATGGAACATAACTTTATTAATATGATTTTGAAGTATGAATGTTTTTCTACAGTTCAGGCTTTTTCATAATTGCACTTCTATATGTAATATATAGGGGGTTTGAACTCAGACTTTCATACGACTCTCAACCATCCATGCTATCTCATACCGCTGACATTCTTAATCACACACATGTCGAAAAGATATATAATCACCAATGGACGCATTTCATGCTAAACTAGCACTCGTTTCAGAAATCATATTAATAAAACTTGATTATAAAATTAGTTATTTGAAAATGTATTCATCAATACTGCTTGATACTTTCATATATTTTTTTTATAAAATAAAATACGTCCTACACTTAATGATAGACTTTGGGAGATTATATTATGATAAACAAATGACAGTTATTGTGTAATGGCTATAAGATGAATTTGAATTTGGAAAATATACTGTCAAGTCATAGGCCATTCTTTAATTTTGTTGATTGAGTTAAATAAAATGCTAAATAAAAGAAGACTACAGACTACCAACGTTTGTAGGATGGCACAGTGTCCTGGGATAAGTCATTAAATTGCAAAAAGTAATTTTACTAAACAAAAGAGTTATTTCATTATTGATGAGTAAAATTGTATTAATAATGATATTGCATCTAGGTTTAATATACTATAGAATAAAGGACTTTTGGTTTATGGACACCCAAATAATGGCAATATATGTAGCTTAACACATACAAGATAGTACCCAAAATAATATTGACTCTTTTTAAGAAAAATTAAGTTTGATTTATAAAAGATATATTAATGATTTCTCTGATGGTTGATCTTTTGAGATCTTATTATGTTTAATAACGAATGAAAGACTCTTGGCTTATGGCCTTCCAAGTAGTGACATTATATATAGCCTATTATTTGCGGAATAGTAAATAAAATAATACTACCACTCTTCAAGAAAGAATAAAATTTGATTTATAAAAGATAGCTGAGAATTGATTGTATATATGTATGGAGATGATAATCTGAACCAACCGACAAGTGCTGGTTTAGCACAAATAAGTATATTGGTTATTGTTTATCTTTTTGACGTGTGTGTGATCAAGTGTGTCAGCAATATGAGATAGCATGGGTAGTTGAGGGTCATGTGAAAGCCTGAGTTCAAGCCCCATATTAGAGTGGAGGTTGAAAAAGCATGTCTGCAGAAAAAATTCATATATTAAAAGATATTTTGATGATATTGTATTTATATATTCAACTATTTCCAGCATCTAATATAAGTATTGAATGTTTTTTAAAAAAAATAACTTTATTTAAAGATTCTAAATACATTCAATTGTTAGCTTACAGATTAGTATATGCACAATGTTCTGGGAGATATTATTCTTGCCTTTTCGGTGACAGTACTAGCATAGGAATTGAATCTGGATCCTTAAATATTATCCTCCTCTCTTCTTCAGTTGTTTCTGGCCTGACCAATGACACTACTAGCTTGAGAATTTACCTGGACCCTAAATATTATCCTCCCCTCTTCTTCAGGTGCTTCTGACCTGACCTGTGATAGTAGTAGCATGGGAATAGAACCTGGACCCTTAAATATTCTCCCCATTTCTTTAGGTGCTGCTGGCCTTACCTGTGACAGTACTAGCATGGGAATCGAACCTGAACCTATATATTTTATTCATACTTTTTACAGTACTATCATCATTGTCATCGTCGTCATCATCATCATCATCATCATCATCATTATTATTATTATTATTATTATTATTATTATTATTATTATTATTATTATTATTATTATTGGTTTTTGGAAATAGGATTATATGACGTGAGTATAAAGTAATAAAAAAAAAGGTAATTTCTGATATAAAAGAGTTAAATAGTTAAAAATATATAATAAAAAATAAAAAAAAATAAAAATTTAGAAATAATTAAAAATATAAATAAAAAGATAATAATAAAATGGTAGATTAAATAGTGAAGTTTAAAAATTATAGTTTTTAAAAATTAAAATTATAATAAATACATCTTAAATAATTTAATAATTTATTTAAAAAAATAAAATAAAATTAGTTAAGAGTAAAATAATAAAATGGAAAATGACTTTTTATAATGGTCAGGTTAAGATGTATGTTTTGATTATGTATATAAATATATGTATAAATATGTGTATAAAATGTATTAATTGTATAATTATATATTTGGAAATTGTAGCTTTGATGATGACTGCAGGCCAATCAAAAATGTAAGAATAAAGTTTTGGTATAAAAAATAGTATTGTTAAGTGTATACGAAGGTTGGAAATGATATGATATGTAAATATAGAAATCAATACGTAAAAAAAAGAGGAAGAAGAAGAAAATTGTATAAATACTATTTATATAAATGTGGAATAGATAAAAAGCATAATATTGAAGTGTATGTAGAAGATTTAATTAAAATGGAATACTAAGAAAAAATCTTTACAAATAATTACAAATTTTACTTATAAAATCAGCTAGAATAATACAAGTATAAAAAATAAAAGGCTTTCAATTGCTATGCCATATTCTCCTGCTATTGCAATAAAAATAAAGAAACATAATTAAAATTTTAATATAGGTTTGAGGATGCCAATTAAGTTAAACAGATTGATAATTAACACAAAATATAAAATTGATAAAATAGAGTTTCCACAAATTGTATATGATGTTCAATACAATGGCCTAGAATGTACTGCTATATAGGAAGCACAAATATTTATATAATAGAGTTAATGAAAATTATGCCTGTATTTTTGTAACATCAAATAGAGCATTAACATATTTTTGATCTTAAAAATCATAAACATGTTTATATAGAGCAGGATGACTGGAAATGGAAAAAACAAAAGATACATAGTATATGGTTGCTGTGGTAATGTTGTAATTAAAAGATTGGAAATTCACCTATGTATTTTGTTCAAATATTTAAAACATTTTAAAGCAATTTTTGAGTTTACATCATAATAGTTATGGTTATGGTACTCTGCACTAAAAATGCATTAGGTAAAATTGTATTTGTATTGTGTTTTATATTTACTGTATACACCTGGGTTTCGTTTTATGCGGATTATTTTAATGCAATTTTGAAGTTAAGTGATTCATGTTTCTTCTTAATATCTTTCATATTTCACTATATTTATTATATATCAAGAAAGTTAAATTATTAATAACTTATTTTGACTTGAAATACTTTTTTTCTTCAATAATATAACATTATATTAGCAGCTAATGCGAATATGGCCTGAAGCTGTATTTAAAACTTAGCTTAAATGTAAATAACCTATTTATACTAATGAGTAAATAATAATAATAGATTTATACTTACATATAAAAATATCGCAATAAATATTCAAAAAATTTAAACTTTTAAAACATATTTTGTTATATGGGTAGTTGTAAGTTACGCCACATGTGGCCGCAGGGTGACACTGCAGTACCATCAACAAGCAGCAAGAAGCCTGCAAGTGATAAAAAATAAAAATAAAAACACTGAAATCATTAAAAAAATGCCCAAGGCAATGAAACAAATACATCGAAAGTACAAATTATAAAAAAAAAAACAAAGAAAATACTATAAAATTCAAATTAAAAAACACAGATATCAGTGAAAATACAACAAGAGCACCTCCCAATCAACAATTTGTCACTTTTGAGACAATGTATATCAAACAAATACATCAGAAGTACAAATTATATAAAAAAAACCAACAAACTGCTATAAAATTCAAACTAAAAAAACCAAAATGGTTGAAAGTAGCAAACCATCAACAAATCGAAAAATTGAAATGACTAAATCAAATGAACAACAATGGAGGAATGTGGGAAAATTGAAATGGACAAATTGAAATGACTAAATCACACAAATCATCGATGGAACCAAAAATAAATAAAAAACTCTCCTCAAATCATCGATGGAATAATAAATAAAAAAAACCGTCAAATCAAGAAATGCTATAAAATTCAAATTAAAAAAAAACAGATATCGGTGAAAATACGACCCCCCCAAAAAAAAAAAAAATCAACAATTCATCACTTTTGAGGCTATGTATATTAAACAAATACAATTACCACAAATTATAAAAAAAAAAAACCAACAAAATGCTATAAAATTCAAATTAAAAAAACAGAAATGGTTGAAAGTAGCAAACAAACAACAAATCATGGAAATCGACAAATTGAAATGACTAAATCAAATGAACAACAATGGAGGAATGCAGGAAAATTGAAATGGATAAATTGAAATGACTAAATCACACAAATCATTGATGGAACAAAAAATAAATAAAAAATCCCCTCAAATCATCGATGGAACAATAAATAAAAAAAGCCCTGAAATAAGGCAAACGTACAAATGACACCCCCCCCATAAAGAATTTCTAACCAAAAGTAGTTGAAATGGACAAATTGAAATGACTAAATCACACAAATCCTTCTAATATACAAATTAAAAAAAAAAAATCAAGAAAAAGCTATGAAATTCTAATTAGAACAAAAATAGTAAAACTATAATGTAAATGTCTAAAAAAGTAATGAACCTCACTTACTGATAATGGAGGATGGGGTAGTTTTCAAAAAAATATACTAAATATCATCAGTTTAAATAAAGAAATAAAAGACTTTCTAAAAAGCAATAAGAACATTACACCAGAGAGGTTCAAATTGTCTCCCAGCACTTTATCAAATTAATTTTTTTTCTGCTTTCAAATTATGTAAAAGCATTAAAAATAAGTACTTTTCAAAAAGATTCTAAAGCATTAATTAATTAATATATATTAAAAAGCAATAATAAATGTACACGGGAACTTATATTTATCAAAGTAATTTTATTCTGCATTGAAATTATGGAAAAGCATTTAAATATTTTAAAAATAGATTTATAGAAATTTTATAGAAAAATTCTTACCCAATTGTTGTAGCAGGTTGCATTATTTTCAGCTTTCTTGTAGCACGTGTAAGTAATAATGTTCAAATTGCGCCACCTCGTGGAGGAAAATTATGAAGAGAAGACGTTTTTTCAAACACATTTCACAGATGAACAATAATTGGTTTCAAAAAATAAAACAAAGAAGGCATAAAATTAACAGCAGGCTTTTGGTGTAAATATGAAAAAAAGTCTTTTTTAAACACATTTCACAGATGAACCACAATGATTATTTGGTTTCAAAAAATAAAACAAAGAAGGCATAAAATTAACAGCAGGATTTTGGTGCAAATATGAAAAGAAGTCTTTTTTAAACACATTTCACAGATGAACCACAATGATTATTTGGTTTCAAAAAATAAAACAAAGAAGGCATAAAATTAACTGCAGGATTTTGGTGCAAATATGAAGAGAAGTCTTTTTTAAACACATTTCACAGATGAACAACAGTTGGTTTCAAAAAATAAAACAAAGATGGCACAAAATTAAATCCATACATGTATACCAATTAAAGATTTAAAAAGAGAAACTAACTGCAGTTCGATACATTATACATCACAATTTAGTTCAGCAAAAAAAAAATAGACAAAAAGAAACTTCAAATTCTTTAAACATTCACACTGATGGGATAGTAATACATCTTAATATACAATTGAATAAATCTTCTTCATGGTGCAGTCTTTGCCACATAAATTCTGTTAAGTGTGACTATAGATGAAGTCAACAGGTCCCCCTCTCTTTTTTATTGTACCATTTTATTAGCCGCCAAAGTCTTTTTACATTTTGTGTATGCACGCCAGTAGAAGAATCCTCAAAATTGTATGTGTAGTTGACTTTAAAATGTTCGTAATCTGCAGCATTCAAGTCAGAACTTTTATATGCCTTCCAACAGTCAGTATATATAGTGGATCCTGGTGCTACATGTTGTTTAATGGCATCTAGAAGAACAGATGATGTTCGATCTGAAATAGAAATGATGAAGCATTGTTTTGTTTCTCTACATAAACCACCAAATAGCCATTGTTGTGGAATAATTCTTCCCTGTTGTTTTTTTTTTTTTGTTTACTGAAAAGTGTTTCATCTACTTCTACAATTTTCTTTGGCCCTCCAATTTTGCAGGATGGCTGAGATAACAAGCTTTCGAGACAGGCTTCCCTCAAATATTGCTTCCATGCAATGACAGTCTTATTGCTCACATCCAAATCATTTATTCCCAATTATATGGTCATTTAGTCTTTACTCCAATAATAAATGATTCAGATGGCTGTGACAAATGACAATCTGCAGCCCTCAAACCATGATCCTCTCTGAAGTGGTATGCATTTTTGACATGCACTAATGTTGCACCGCCATTCTGGATTAGGACTCAGGTAAAGCTTCATTTGATGGCCATTGTCACAAACTTTTTGAGAGGGCAGAACACTTTGACTTTGCAAGAACTTCATTGCCTCAAGCTCTGTCTTTGGAAGATCCCAAACTTTCATCATTTTCTAAGATGGTAAGACAGTATTATTACATGACAATGAAATATGAGCTGGTAAGATGCTAGACATGGTATCACTAATTAAATTTCAGGGCACAGGTTTTTGGAAATGTTGTGCATGTTTAAGATTGTATTCATCTCTGTAAAAAAATAATCCATATTAACACTGTCACAAAATATCCCAATAACTTTTATTTGTAGCAGTACAAATTACTAAATATGTCATAATAAAACTAAACAGATATTTCAAAAGACTACTTCAGTACATATTGATTAAATTTGTTGGCTCAAGAAATTATAATTTTCAGGTGAAATGTCTATTGTATCAAACTTCATTTTAAACGTACAAACTGTGATGTGTGTTGCCATAAAAAAGGCTGTTGTTAATTTGTGCCATCTTTGTTATATTTTTTAAAACCAAATAATCACTATTTTTCATCTGTTCAACATGTTTGAAAAAAAAAAGACTTCTCTTTTATATATTCATTAACCGAATACAAATCTTTAAATATTATTTGACAATGCAGAGATTATCTTTTATAAAAAAAAAAGTGAATTGAAAAAAAAAGTAAAAAAAACTTTGATAATAAAATTTTTGATCTGAGATCATCAATCTCATGAAAACATCCTTTGATATTAAGGGAAGTTGGGTTTTGAAGTTAATGATCGGAAGACTATTATTGTTTGTAAATATATATGTCATATGTTTAGTTGAATTTCACTTGCAAAAATGTATTTGTTAATAAATGAAACCATGGTTGTGAAATAATTTTAGTAAAATTTTGTTATTTTGGTTAATATTGTAGTTTTATATGAATTTTTATTTTATATATATAATGAAAGCAAGATTTAATGTAAACCTAACTACACACACACATATGTAATAATAATATTATTTGATGTCTGTATTTTTAAAGCAATATATGTAATTATATAACTGAATATTTGTAAATACAGTAACTAAATAATTTAAATTTTTTATCCACTTAGGAGCACTTTCGATTATCCCAGTAATCTGTGTCAACTAAAGCTTTGAAATGCTAACTTTCTCACAAGTCCGTGATCTTAACGCTTGCTGCTTGTTGTTTAATTGAGAAAATGCTACAAGAAATTCTTTGTTTTGGTAAATATCCAATATGTTCTTCATTTGATTTTGTTAATAAAATCCATATTGTTAAGATCAATGTTAATGACATTATATGTACTCTAGATGCTAGTGAACTGTATGGATCAATTGATTGATTGGCATCTATCGAAATTATTTCCAATGCATTAAGTTTAAAAAATGTTAATGTGAAAATAATAAAGTTTATAATTGAAACATTAAATTTTATTGATAAAAATATTTATGCAGTTTTTAATAAGGATTTTTATAAAATGTGTAATGGGTGGCCTATGGGTTTACCTACTGTTGCTCAAATATGTAATTTTATACTTTCTACCTATGAAGAAAATATTTTGAAAAAGGAATATTATCAAAACAATATTACAGTATATTATCGATATGTTGATGATGTTTTTGTATGTGGTAAACCAAATACAATTAATGAGTTGTTTAAAGAATTAGATGGTTTGAAAGGCCTAAGATGGATAAAAACAGATGAAGATTTAATGTACATTCAGGTTCTTGATCTTAAAATAACTAAAAATCAATGCATGCTGGATGACCATTAAACCAATGGTAAAAACAGGTTATATTCCATATAAATCAAAAGTGCCAATGTCACACAAAATGGCAGGTTAGAAGTCCTTATTATTTAAAAATAATAGTCTTTGCAAATATTCATCAGATAAAGGCAAAAATATTGAAATATATTCGAATGAATTGTTAAATGTTGGCTACAGTTACAATCACATATATAATGTTATTAGAGACTTTAATACAAAATATAAAATAAAAATTTTAATAATAATATTGATTCTCCTGCTAATAAAAAAATATGGATATCAATCCCATATATTTCAAATGATCAAGTAAAGTTTATAAGGAAAATTTATAAAGATATATGTGACATTCCATTTTACACACTTCCTACATTAAACAAATTAATAAATAACTCCAAAGATAAAACCTCATCTATAAATAAAAATTGAGTCATTTATAAATGGATATGTAGGTGTGGCAGTGGATATATAGGTGAATCTAGATGTATCTTGGAAAAAAGAACTAAAGAACACTTGCTATTATTAAAACGTGTTCAGAAATCAAAACAAAATTGCATAGTAGATAATATTTCAGCTTCTGTTTTTTATGACCATAATAAATTATGTATTTATGGTTTTGACGTCAATTTTTACACTGTAAAAATATTGCAAATTGAAAAAAATAACAATAAAAGAAAAATAAAGGAGCTATGCTAATATACAAATATAAACATGAATTAATTAACGGGCAAGCAGCAAATGTTAAGATCATGGAATTGTGGGAAAGTTAGCACTTCAAAGCTTTAGTTGACACAGATTACTGGGATAATTGAAAGTGCTCCTAAGTGGATAAAAAATTTAAATTATTTAGTTACTGCATTTACAAATATTCAGTTTTATATATATATATATATATATATATATATATATATATATATATATATATATATATATATATATATATATATATATATATTGTGCCCTTTTCTATAAGGTCAGAATCAGCTCACCACAGTAAATTATTAAAAATTTTAAATTTTAAAATATGTTCTCTTGATGTGTTAGTTATGTTTTGTTAATAATATCTTAAGGTATAATTTAAAGCTAAATGAAAATACGTAATGCATAAAAGTATAATGAATAACCTAAAAATAGTTAAATAAAGCTAAAAATATAATTACATATGGTTGCAAAAGCTGGCCATAATAAATAACACAGCTATAAATATTTAAAAGTATGTTTAAAAGTTAAATTTTAATAGTCTTAAACTTATAGTTAAATAAATGTTATATTTAAATTTATAAATTATATTTAATAATTATAATTAATATCATATATTTTAAAAGTAAGTTTTATGGTAGTGAAAGTTATATTTAATTCTATATTTTTCTAAATCACTCTTCCAAATTTTATATAATTGTATTATTTCATTTAATACAATAAGTGTAGCAATTTATTATTATTCCCAGATAGAAAAATCGGATATGGTCTGTATTGGTTATATTAGTCATGTGATTTGTATAATAATATATGGTTGTACACACTTGCTTGCTAGTATTTATTAGTAAAGTTCAAAATATTGTAAAATTGCATTATAGAATTGGATGTAATTATTACCTATCATAAAAGCAAATAATAAATATTAAGTTAACTATCATATAAATGTTTTAAATAATGTAATAAAGACAACTACAGTTAATAAAAAAGTTAAATATTTTGTTAAAATAGAAATAGATAAATTAAATATTAAAAGTGGCATAAATTTATTAAATATTATTTTTGTAAGTCATTTAAAGGTATTTAAGTAATTTAGTAAAGTTATAATTGATTTAAGATTAATATTTTAAATAATGCTTTTAAAGTTTTAATAATTCATATTTTTTATTTTTGAAATTTAATTGTGTAAGTTTCTAACATTATGCAAATTTGGTATCAAACCAAAAGTAAGAATCAACCAATAGAATGATGTATTCTCTAGGATATAAATACGAATTGCATGGGGGGTATCAGGGATGATTAAAAAATGTATTAAAGGTAGCAGAGATCATCTCAGTAGCTATCAAGGTGATAGTAATTTTAAATTTTATTATTTAGTCAATTTTTTAGTGCTCTCGTACAATTTATTTGCAAAGCTAATAGGTTATTGTTATTTTAAAAAGTATTTGCAAAAGAGAGTGCAAAATAAAAATATTAGTAATAACTTCATTTAATATGTTCTGCTAATTTTAAAGTCCAATTGTCAGTAGTATTCGCCAAAATCTAATATATAACTTCACAATAATAAAACGGATATACCAATAAGTAAAACGCATTCAACTTATAATATTTTAAAAAGGAGTATAATATTTATTAATGCAGTTTCAATAATATTGAACAAGAGGACTATTCAAATGAATAAATTAATTTTATGGACATTGTATGGGAAACTCATTAGAAAAACTGTTTACCAATTAAAAGTAAAGAATCATTATTTATATAGCAAAAATAGTCTTGTCCGGTATTGATAAACAATAGGACAAGTATACTCATAATAAATTTATGGAAATATCATGTTATAAGAGTAAATGTTATATTTTTTTTGAAGGAAACATTTAAAATATTTTCAAGAAATTATTTTAAGATAAGACTCGTGGAAAATATTTAGAATGTTATGAAAACCTGAGGCATACAGAGGGTTAATATCCGTATATAAAATTGTTTTAAAAGCTGATAATTTAAGACAACAAAAACCTCTAAATGGTAATAAATTTGTTAAAGAAGAAACCTACAAAGGAAAAGAATCATGAATAAAAGGAAAATATGAAATTATAAAAATATTTAAGATTGTGCAAATAATTTATCCGGATAATTTAAGCTAAGCCAATGGAAAATGGTGCATCAGTATGCAGATATGGAATACTATAGTAGAGAAGCTTCACCGAATTATTTTTTA
Organism: Epiperipatus broadwayi; assembly: GCA_028023455.1. Classification (NCBI taxonomy): domain Eukaryota; kingdom Metazoa; phylum Onychophora; class Udeonychophora; order Euonychophora; family Peripatidae; genus Epiperipatus; species Epiperipatus broadwayi. The sequence goes on along the minus strand of JAQFVV010013639.1, from coordinate 14,610 downwards.
ACTGTTATAATTTTATTATGGTTTTAATAATCATCACTCTGGACAATAGGAACATAAACTGTTGTTCTATAAACTCTTCCAGGACAGATTGATTATTACTTTATTTAATTTGTCAAGATTTTAAAAGTCGTCATAATTTTTTATTATTATTCTTTTTTTTTTAAACCTGAGATTTTTGTACCAGAAGTTTGGATGACACTTACTGCAGGAAACATATTGTCTTGTTCATCGTCATAGCAACAGGGAGGTTGTAGAATTACTCTTGAAGAGAACATTTTAAAAAAAAAACTTTTGAGAAAGAAAATGGAAATATTTGGACTTTTAAAAAACATTTGTTTTTTTCAGCTGAAGTTATGTAAATATGATTTTCATTTATTACTATTTATTTTAAATGTAAATTTTCTAGTTTACAAGAGTAGGAACATGAGCATTAATATTGATAATATTAAAATCCTATAATATAATAATTTAATAGTTTAAATAAGAACATTTAAGTAAAAGTATAGATGTATTTTCATATATGCTATATTATATCTAGTGGATGGGAAAGAAGACTGCAAAAAGTGATGACCAGATAATATCACTTGGTAATAGTTAATGAATATTGATATTTTATGATGTATATTTTGTTTTTTTTTAGATTGCCTATGAATTATGATAAATGGTGGTATAAATGTTTAACTATATGTAAATGCATTTTATACAACACTTAAAATTATGAGATTAGGATTTATTTTGGGAATATGCATACTATAATTTTATACTAATAATATAACATAACGTGATGATAAATATTTGTGTGATTCTTTTAAAAAACTTTCATATTATTGGATGTTCCAATAATTCATATTACAAGTTTGTATGTTTTTAGAACATAGAATAAGGAAGTAAGCAGACTTTACTTGTGGATCAGTGAGATCACTCTAATTATAAATGAATTTTATTTATTGTTTTGAATATGCAAGATAGTTATTTTGTCGATGTAAGATGTGATAAATCTTTAGGAAATAATGATAAGAAAGTGGCTTGGTAGTAATATGGTGATCATGAACCCAAGATGATGTTATAATAGGATGTGATGAGGGAATATGAATATTTTATAATCTTCGTGGATATACAGTACAGTTAACAAAGCCCTGTAATTGTATATTTATTTGTGGACAGTATCTATTTTCTTTAAATATTGCTATTTTAATAAAGCTGAAGAAATAACTTGACATCATTAATAGTATTGGAGGTCATTAGACTAGATCATGCCTCTATTTCTTATAGATACACTATGCCATGATATTTTTTTGATATTTGCTATGAGTTATACTCTAGTTTTTCTTCCCTAGATCCTACACATCTATTCACTATCTAGATTTCCAATATAACTACATCATTCAGTATGATATATTTAAAAAGAAATCATAGATAATTTAGAGTTTAAGATATCCTATCTTTTGAATGAGATAAGTTCATTTACTTAGAAGAAGTAGAATTTGTATAAATTGGAATTGAAAATCCAATGGATCCTAAAAGGGAAAAGAATCATAAAATATGTTTTTTTGGATTTATTTTGAAAATAAAATAAAATTTCAAGAATATAAAACAAAGTTGTTCTTTAAAATGTTAAACAACTTTAAAATGCTTTATTTTGTTTTAAACAAAGTATTGCATATTCTTTAAATACAATGTTTTATAAAGTAAAACGATATAAACAATAAGCATAAGTACCATTTTATATTTATTAAATAATAGGGAATGTATCAGTAGTTACAACTATATAGTATTATAGTGGTATCAAGTGGGATATATTATATTAGATAATCACAGTGCAGTGAACAATGATATCCACACAATCTAATAATAAATTAACAGTAGATATTTTATATAGTATTTTATTTTTCTGTACTATGTTTCAATAAATATGTTTTCTAAAAGGAAGCATAGTTTAAATAATAGTTAAAGATGATATTTTTTTAAATAGGTAATAAAATGTAATTTTATCATAAAGATTGATCACAAAAGATAAATAAAATAGTATTATTTTATTATTATTATTTTAAGTCAGAATAACTGAATCAAACATATAATTTTGCACAAGAGATAAATAAAGTATTGTTTTAAGAATTCGAATATTTTCTTGGTATTCATATTTTTCTTACATTATTATATGAAGATAAAAGATTATATTATGGTATTTTATTATTTTATTATAGTAATAAAATTATAGTGAAGAAAGACATATACAAAATTAGTTCATACAATAAAAATATTATTATTATTATTATTTGTTATTATTAGTTTAGGTATAGTAAGGTATGACATAAAAATCCCTTCTCATGTTTTACTACAGTGATTTTTAAAATTAACTTAGAACAATTTTATGAACCTGAGATTTTATTGAGCTAAATTATGATGAATAAAAGATTAACATTTAATTATTAGTTTAATCTTAATGAGTAGGATTTATTAAAGTCATAAGAATACTATAAATTTATTTATTTAAGATAGTAATAAGGGGGAATAGTGTTCTTATGCCATTGAGGTAGTATCCCGTGGGATATTGACTCAATGTAATCTTTCTTGTCACCTGTATTTTCACTTCTAAGTCTCATGATATAATTAAATACTTATTTAATTTATTTTATAAACTGAACCTTATTCTTATTTTTGAATTTGAGCTAGTAGAATGTTTTAATATAAATGCAGAATAATTTATTTATTAGTTATTTGCATTTAACCAAACATAATCATTAAATTGAATATTAATAAATATAGTAACCAAATATATATAAAGTTTTATCCAACTTAGGTGCACTTTCGATTATCTTCGTAGTCTTTGTCAACTAACACTTTCAAAGACTATGAAGATAGTTTTAATAAACAGTCAAGCAGCAAATCAAAAGTGGATAAAACTTTTTAATGTTGTACTTTACAAATATTTGGTTACTATATTTATTAATATTCAATTACAAGGTTATGTATATAACTTTGAAGAAATACAGACATCGAATAAGAATATCATTACACACCCACACACACACATATATATATATCATTAGAATATGCAGTAGTTGGTTGAAGAGATTTAAAAATATCAAGCTTTCTTTTAATTAATATTTTATAATATAATTAAAGATCATCATTTAAAGCAAAATGAGCATTCTATTTAAACTACCATCCATCAAAAATAAAAATAGAATTTTCTCTCAAATAATTACTTATTTAAAAAATTAACATTATAAAAAAAGCTGACAATTGAATTTTTTGTCTTCATGAATTTAGAAAGTGTGACCACAGAGAAGAATATCTTCATCATTTAAACTAGTTAAAAAAATCATTAACTATTGATCAAAGAACAGAATCAATTTTTTCTTAGCACTTTTTCATAAAAGTGTGAATTTTTTTTAAAAGTTAAATCTAGAAATAAAGCAAAAAGTCAATATAGTGGTGTTTTATATACAGTTTTATATATAAAGTATATTAAAAGCCAGATATATATGCAGACCATCTCATAATATCAATAATATTATTATCAGTAATAAACATCCAATGAACTTTGACCTCAATAAAACCATTACTTATGACTTGCCATATTTTTTCAGCAATGGACTGGGAATTATTAACAATATATATATATAACAAAATATTTACATATTTAATACATAAACACACCACTTTCTATCAATATGTTCAATTCTACCTATTTTATAAACTATATATAAAAAGAAATTGAGTGCTGTAATGTGAATACCTATCATATTAGAATTAAATAAATTTTATTTCATGTAAGGCAAAAACTAACACTAACATTAACATAATATAATGTTTATTTTTTATTGATAAAAAAAATCTATAAAGATGTTAAGCAGAATCTAACTGAAAGTTGATATTATCATGAATAGACTTTAAGAATCATTGAACCTATTAATAAACGGTTGGTACTCAGTGATTCATTCACATTTCATGAACAGAATACTGTTTTAAGATTAATAATCTCAAGAGTAATGTCCCTTCTTTTGGTATGAATGACATCTTATAAAGAGCAATATTAGAACTTATTTTTACATGTTTTAAACAATTTTAGTTTTATTTTCCTTTTATCTTCAGGCCATTACGTTGAATTATAAGAAGTTAAATATCATATTTAAGACAATTTAGTTTAATGTTTAAAATGAATGTAATTATACATAAAAATAATCTGTAGCAAACTAAATAAACAATTTAACTTCACCTTTAGAAAAAAATATTTTTAAATCAATAAGTAATGAATAACTACAGACATCTTTTAATATATCCAACATATGTATTATTATATCAATTTAACTTTATAAAAATATGTTTCTTTTAAATAACCATGCAATTTTATACATTTTTATTATATAAATCACATGGCTATACATTGTACATTTTGTATATCAATTTTTACTTAGCTATTAAAATATATCTATAAATTAATTCATGAGTAATGTGATGTGATGTACTGTGATTTCTCCTTAAACAGAGTCAGGAATCTCTCAGCAACGGTGCCCAAAGAAACCTGTTAGCCACTTACCTTTCCCTTCCATTCCCCACCCTAAACTTTCCCATAATCTGCACCATCCCATTTCCACAACATAATCTTTGTCAACACTATGGCCTTTATATCTAAATCCCCCTTATCTTTTCCCAAACCCAGCATAAAAACCAATAACCCACTTTCTGTATAATCACTTTGTTAATATTTATTCGTCCATAACTTCATTATTTGTACCCTTTCTGATTTCAAGCATTTACATTCAATCAACAGATGCCTAATATTTTCCATACTTTCCTCACACAATTTGCACACTAAATCACCCATATTTTTCCATTTACATGTATATTTTTTTGTTTCTAAAAATCCCATTCGAGCCTTAAACAATAAACTACTTTCTTTACTATTATCATAAATTAACTCACACCCAATGTTCCATTTACTTTTATATATATTTAAACTCTTCTTACCCTCCACACTAGTTCTTCATGTCTCTAACTCCCTATTTTTTATTAATGCATCTATTCTTTTATCCCATTCCTTACTACTAAACAATCAACAATTCTCTTAACACAATCATACAAGTATACTGATATAAATTCTTTATCCAAAACTTTTGCATAGCACATTACCTTTCTCACCCATCTTGTTACCTGACCTTTACTCATAACCCAATTAAACATTATTTTGGTTATTCTTTTATTATTCATAAATTGCAACCTACCAAACATTTTCATTTTACTTTTTGCATCTCTCATATGAAAACTTGACCATCCCATTTCTCCTTGAATAGCCTCCTTTGTTGTCCACACCTCTGCATCTAATGCATGTCTCATGACTTCCCTTTTAACTTTCTCTAAATAATCTAAAAACCCTTTACTAATACACAATGCATCATTACCATGTGCTAACCCTGCTACTGCAACTCCCTTCCATACAATTCTAGCTAAACCATACTTATATGAAAACACTGTTTAGTTTCTTTACCAAACCCTTTCTTGTCTTTGCTTCATTTACCATTTTTTTCTCCCATTCATCCAAGGAATTTTCCTGATTACATAAGATGATTCCCAAATACCTATATCTATCCACCACACTTAACTTTATATCCCCCAATAAAAATTCTACATCTTCTCTTTTCCCAGTATTAATCATCATTATATTTGATTTTTCTTCACTAAATTTAATCCCCATATTTTTACCCACCCTTGCACATGTCCTCAACATAATTTCCATATCTTCTTTCTGCACACAAAAATATATCATCCACAAAAAAGACCCGACAAAGTATATACTCCTTTGCCACCTATTAATGGTATCTCTATCCCACTTCCTAGTCTTCCTATTGCTTTCTCCATTTCACTCAAATACAACAAAAATAAAATAGGTGACATAGGACATCCTTGCCTTAGTCCCACCCCATTTTTAACTTTAACTGATTCTATATCCCCTAATTGATAAGTATAGTAATTATTTTTATATAATTTTTTAATATTTACTAAAGCTTCATCCATTCCCAAATTTGCTAAACTTACCCCTAATCTATTTCTATTTACTCTATCATATGCCCTCTCTATATCTAATAAATTTATATATAATGATCTACTTGAATTTCTACTCATATCCATAAATTGTGTAACTACAAATAAACTATCTCCTATACATCTATCTAACCTAAAACCTTCTTGCATTTCCACCATTACATTATTCTCTTCCATCCATTTTACAACTCTTCCAGCCAGAATATATGAGAAAATTTTATATAAAACTGATGTTACCACTATTGGTCTATAATTATTTAACTTTCTATGATCCTTACCCTTTTCTTTAAATAATAATATTACTCTTGTATTACTCCAACTATCCAGGAAAACTCTTCTGTGCCATCCTATTAAAAGATGATAATAACTTTATTTTGCTCTATGCCCTAAATTCATTACTATCTCTGCTGCCCATCCATCTAAACCTCTTGCCTTTCCACTTTTCAATCTCTTCCCTGCCTCATTCAGTTCATTTTTTGTGAACCTAATATTTCCATTACTAAATGCTTTCATGTTTTCTATTACTAAGTCGTTCACATCTAACATCTTTTCTTTATCCATTACACATTTATTTAAGAGTCTCTCTAATTTTTCTCCAGAGCTACACTTTATTCCCTCATCATCTATTAATACTATCTATCTCTCCCCCACATTTCTCCTTTTAAAGTAATTCCAAAATTTTTTACTCCCATCTCTTCTACTTTTATTAATATCCTCCAACAATTTACTATTCAACTTCATCCTCTCTCTATAATTATCCATTTTAGCCAACTTCTTCTTTTCTAAGTACTTTCCCATTTAGCATTAATATCTGTTTTACTTTCTTTGTTTTTAATAGCACACTTATATTCTCTACATGCTTCTTTCCTCTCTTTTACACTTTTACTAACTCTCATTTTTTATTACTTTTACCATTCTGCATATTCTCAACTAAAATTCTATTTGCCACTTTTTCTATTTCACCACACCAGACCTTATACTTATCCCCAAACAACTGTTCCATGGCTTCTTCAACTTGTATTTTGTACTCTTCCAACTTCTTCTTATCATTCACTCTCCAGCCACATCTTTCACTATTGTTACTTTTTTTATTTCTATTTTCCATCACATTACTAACCATTTCTATTACAATAAAGTTATGATCACTATTACATACTCTCTCTTCATTATCAAACACTTTAATTTTCCATATTTTATTCATTTCCTCTCCCTCTTTTTCTACCAAAACATAATCTATTGTGTGAAATATATTATTCCTAGACCATGTATATAGACCATCATAAATATTTGATAAATTCCCAATTCCCAAATTCACTCTTTGACAAAATTCTTTCAAAAACTGAGCATTCTTATTATCTACATCATCAATTTCTTCAATATGTCCATTAATTTCCCCTATAACCATTATCCTTTTCTCACTTTTCTTTAAAACTCTGTATATCCTTAACTAGGCATTCATATATGCTAGTGTGCCACTCCATTACAGTTTGACTATCTCCAGTGGCTATATATACTACAGCCACCATCCTTTCTTGTCTACCCAACCTTATTTTAAACCATAAATGTTCTTGACATTTAACAATATTTAAATAAAGCAAAACTCTCCTTACAGTATTGCCACCATAGTGATCATGTGATGCTTAATATTTAAATACTTTTTTGATATAACACCTATACCACCACCCCCTTTTTTTCTTTTCTATTTATACTCTGCCATACCAAATCTTCCAAAATAGGCTCTTCTTCTTCTTGTGGATGTGTTTCCACTACTGCTACTACCTCAAGCTATTTATTTTTAATTGCTTTGTTTAATTCTAGCCACTTTTCTGGTCTCCTACCACCTTGCATATTCAAAAATCCAATTTTAACAATTTCTTCTTTCCTAACTACTCTTTTATAAATTCTTTTTTTCTCCTTTATTACATTTATAAAAAACTTTCTTGCCATTAATGTTACAGATCCATTCCCAATCTACTTCTACACTATCTAAAACAACTATCTTTTACTTATTTCTTACACCCCACCCCTTCTTCTTTTTGATAATACTACAATTTAAAAGCCCACCCCCCTTTAAAAGTTTCCAAAATTATATTCTTTAAACATCAGACTCCCTAAAACTTCACTTCCTTGTTTTCCTAAGTGCAGTCCATCTTTATTATATAATTCGCTCTTTCCAATAAGCCAATCCCATAGATCCACAAACATAATGTAACGATCCGGGGAATAGTACTTAATGTAAACTGCACTACAGGGCGCCATCTAGGCATTTGAACCTAGAAAAATTTATAGAGTAGGCAGATACATAAGTAAAAAAAAAAAAAATTTTTTTTTTTTTTAAATTTTGATTCCGGTCGTTAGCCCATGTCACTAGCTCAGTGGAATAGCAGAGATTTAATAAGATAATCTAAGAGTATATATAAAAAAAGAATAAAATAAGCCACTGCCAGTAATTAGCATACAAACATTTATTTATGCACATATATATAAGATTTAAAATTATTTTAGAATTAGTTTTACATTTTAACATTTAACATTATTTTAACTTTAATTTTTGACTTTAATTTACATTTAATTACTATTATATTCTAATTTTACATTTTAATTAAGTTCGCACAGATAAATTTATGAAAGCTTGTTTTAATATGTTGCTATAGATCGGTTACATAGATTACACGGTTAAAAACATTTCAAAGTAAACATAAACTATCAAAATATAAAATCATTGATACTGGCAATTGCAGAGGGAAATTTATAAGTAACCCAGTAGTATTCACCATAAGATACTTGCATTGTCACCAATGACTTAAAAGACCTCCGAATAAATACATTTTAGATACTCACCGTAAGGTATCATTATTTATCGAATGTCTATATATTTTGATCAAATATGAAAATGCAAATATAGTTAACCGATAAACAATCCATGCAAGCGTCTATAAACAACTTAAATTTAATGCATTTTTATTTAGGGTCGAGCATGAATAGACCACATAAATTTGCTTTTGAAAATAAACATTCTATCCCTATTTAACCTTAGGCTAAAATTCGTAGTCAAACTGGCATCAATTCATCTGATATATCGATGTATTCAATGTAATAAAATACGGCAGCACAAAAAGTTAAGAGAAGAAATTGCCTCTTATGAGATAGGAATATTACATCTATCTGCAAAGAAGAGCAATAAAACAAAAAACTCCATAGAAAGGAACTGCGGTATCCGACTTATCATTCCTTCCATAGGCAAACGGAAGTGTGTGGCGTATGAAGCGATTCTGCCCGTAGCGAATCAATATTACATCTACTAATCACACCAATATATCCAATCCATTGACCCAATTTAACCACGGAACAAATAACCTAAGATTACCCTCCCCTAATATAACTTTACAAATCTATACAGCCATTCACGCTCGACTTAAGTTTAACATTGATATATTTTAATTTATCGGAAAACAGAAATCATAATAAAACTTAAAGAACAAAAAAGTAAATAAATAAATGGAAATGATTTTAAATAAATAAGAAAAAAAATACATCAAATAATGCTATTAATAAAGAATTTAGTTTGGTCAGATAGGATTCTATTTGTAACAATTAACTACTAGGAAAGTTTAAAATTTAAAGTTCTTAGTGTTTTCAAATTAATATTGTTCGTTATATCTTAGAAAGTTCTTACGGTTTTAGAAATGTTCATCTTTTACAATTGCTTGCCATTTGAAATCCCGCATTAAATTTCCCGATGATCCTGTGGTCCTCTGAATATAAGAAAAGCGATGTTTCATTTTTCCATTTTATAACAACTGAAGGGATTGAACGTGCGTCCTTCAATCTCTTCTCCCACACCTCCGCACTAACATCTATCTGTCACATCGTAATAATCATAATAACTCACTAATTAATAATTTCCAAACTTGTCCTTTTTATATTAATGTGAAGGATTGAATTTACATTACGTCACCGATGCGATGGTCCTTTCGCTGCGGTCCGATTCCATAGGGATTTCTTCTTATTTGCTAACAGTTTCTATTGTTTTCCTATCTGACTGATGTTTTTACATTTAAATGCCCAAGGCTGGTTTACATTTGACTAATTAAATTTATCATTTCCATTTCTGATTAATTAACCTGTTTTCCAAATCAAAGATATATTTAAAGATAAATTTAAAGATATAATTTTATCTCCAAATCTTTTTAAGTTTTTGTTTTTAAAATACCTTTTCTATTTTTAATACAGTTTTATTTTAATAATTTTTTATATCTGTGCGATTTAATATATACGAGTTTAAGATGATATTTAATTTCAATTTTTAATTCTAAAAGAAAATTTTTAAATGCAAACTTTTTAATTTACTTTCATGTTTAATAAATAAAAAAAAAAAACAATGTAACGAACGTCTGTGTTCGTTACAATAACATTATTTCTCTCACACAATTTTTTCAATCTCTCATTTATAGATCATGCCCTATCTAACAAATGCCCCTTGTCAAATCTTGGTAATAATCCAACTACACTTACTCTTCCTTTAATCTTACTCAAATTTTTAATCAATTCTTTATACTCATCCATTACTCTCTCTGATGGCTCTGACAAATTATTAGTCCCTACCATAACAAACACATCTCTACTACCTTGCTTTCTTACTTTTTTGTCACATCCCTAATTCTAGCTCCAGGAAAACATACTCTTACATACCTGCTTCTATTTTCCCTCGTAATTATATCCCCATATTCTCTAATTAGTGAATCTCCTATTCTCATAGATTCCTCTTTCTACTCCATCTGTAACATTTTCTACCACCTTCTGGACCTCCTTATCCATTTCTTCCTTATCATTCCTACTCAATAATTCCTTTATCTGCTCACACTTCATCTCTAACAATTTTAATTTTACATCTACTTCTTCCTCTATCTTACTTATTCTCTGGCTAATCATCTCCATTCCACTATTACTTTCTCCACCCATCTCTCCTGACACGCCACTAAAACCATATTCTGTCCTATCTTCCTTAACTACATTTTTTTTGCTTTCCTCTGAATTTCTCTCTAGACTACCTACACTTAGAATCCACTTTCTCACCTCTTTTATCATCTTTATACACTTTCTACATAACCAGAAACCTATTACATCCTTCCTATTCTTATTCAAATATTTCAAGTGATACACCTTAGCACATACTGTACATTCTACCAGAGCACACCTAATTCCTTTCTGCAAATTATATAAACATTGTGTAATACAAATGCAATCCATCTTCTAATTTTCCAAGTCACCTATTTGATTTTATAATACCTCTCCTATTCTTCAAACCCCCTTGCACTGAAGAAACTGATCAAATTATAACCACAAGTTTTCTGACCTTAGGCCTCCCAAACATTATTTTCTTTCTCAAAATAAATGAGTTTTAAAATTTAAAAAACCTTCAGTAACAAACTTAACTAAAAACAAATTAATCTCACATACAACTTTGTTATAAATATCCTTACACTAACACACATTCAACAAAATACCTTTTTTTTTTAAAAAAAAACTTCTATACCTAAAATATCCATGTCTTTTCTGACCTTAGCTTTCATAATCAATTAATGCAGTAAGATTTGTGCATAAAATTCCTATTTTGTGCCTTCCTGCATCTATTGTTTATAAAGGCTTGCACTTAGTGACACTACTGTATGCAGAGTTTGGTACTCCTATTAACAACATGTATATTCATATGAAATGGTGATCATGTGATATATTAATTTATGTTTATTTGTAAAATATTGTTGGATATTTACCTGTTTTATTTTTTATAGAGATAATAATAAACAAGTAAAAGTCTAATAATATTTTAAAAATAAAAATACATTTATATAGTATTGTATTTAAAATTATTAGATAAAAAATGATAAAATATATGAAATGTATACTTAATAGCATATTATTTAATTAACAAGAATATAAAAACTATAAGGTTATATTAGATAATGCATGGGTCTTGTAAGATTATGTTAATATAATGATAATGAATATATAGTTACATTAAAATAAGTAAGTATATAGTAATTATTGATTTATATATGGGTTTTAAAATTGGTTTTTGTTTTGATTGTGACTGATAATGAATGAAAGTGTATTTATTTTGAATACAAAAATAATTTATATTAAAACTGATATTTAGCAACGTATGCTATGTAATACTATAAAATACTTACAAATCCTAAAGCAAATTTCAGATTCAGTCAAAGCTGATAAGAAAAATAATTAAAAGTAAAATTGCTTAAAGAGTGCAAAACATTGATATGTATTATTGTAATAAAATTGACTAGTAAAGTAATAGTAAAGATATTGCATTATATGTAATATGTGAAGAAAACAATGGACATTACATAAATTGTAAACCATTGCTTTTTGATGTAATTTGCAGAGCAGAATTGATGATATTATGAACATGAAAATTGGACAATAGATTAATAAAAGCATATTTAGATAATCACTTATAATTTATACAAACATTTACTTTGGCAATTACCAAGAGGTATCTGTAACTAAATTGGAATGTTAGGTAATAAATCCATTCATTTCCAGTAAAGATGATAATTTATATATATATATATATATATATCGTAATGCACTGCCTGATCAATGGGCACCAATTGTAATGGACTTCACTTGTGCAATGGAAAGTAGACTAGCCCGATCATCAGATGTCAATGATCCCATAGATTTGAATGCAGCAATTGTGATAAACTGCTTCTATAATTGAGAAGATAAATTTTAAGCATATGTAAATTATGGTCCAATCATTGATTGATAATTGTAGTACTACCTACTTGACTATCTGTGCATAAAGTATGCATAGATACCAAAGAACAATAATAATAGATATTAACTGATTTATCTCAGGGTTAACTTGACCAGTGAGATTTAATTACCAAAATATAAAGTGGAAGCAAAGGGAATTTTATTGAATCTAACCTATATTTGCAGATGGAGAATTATATGCTAAACCATATACTATTTAGTAATGGCTTATGTAAATAATTATAAAATTGAATATTGGCAAAACACAAAAAATTATGATATAAGTGATTCTCAGTCTCAAGCATTACCTACTGATCTTTATGCTGAAAAGAGAAAAATAAACAAATAAGTAAATTTCAAATAAATCACAAAGTCATTTTATATAAACCAATGGCATATGCTTTATTTTAATTGTGGTTTAATTTTCTTTTCAAATGACAATAGTTATATTCAAATACATACAATATTTTTTAGTTTTCTACGTCTTCATTTTAATTCAATATTATTTAAATTCACAATGTCTGCTATGAATAGGCATGGATTGACCTTTGTATCTAATAAGAACCATCTGCTGTTCAATGTATAGAAAGAAGCAATCATAGGAGAATAATAAAAATGAAGATAGTTTCTTTAAATAACACTTTAGAATCATTGATACATTCCTTAATGTTATATCACTTAACTTTACCCAAAATTATCAGTATTCTCTTCATACTGTGTTGGATATCTATATACCTCATTCTCTATTAAAACTATTCTCCTCTTTTCAACTGCAAATATGAACTCCTTAGATTTATTATCTATAATAGAATTTATATTATGGCCCCAAAACTTAATATTTTCTTTTATATCATCATTAATTCTAAGATTTCAATAAACATTTATCACTGGACTATACCTTAGTATATGAAACTTCTATGCATAAAAGTATAAGAACAATTCCTAATCTCATGTGTGAAGAAATATGCATATATAACACAAACATAAAATATCTACAGCCTGATCTTATAACAAAGCTGTGAATTAATTTCTGAAGGATAATATTAAATAATTATATTAAATACTAATATCATACACTATGTGAATATTTATAAATGATTCTTATGAGAACAAATGACAGTAAATTTAATTTCCAGCATTCATTGTGTACTATATATATATATTGTGATGATCACACATACTGTGATATATATATATATATTGTGATGATCACACATACTGTGATCACACATGTGTATATTTAATATTATATATTACCTTATATTAAATATGAGTTTTATTTATATGTAAAATAATATTAGAAAATGTAGAACAAGCGTAGGAAAGAAAGGAAATCTATTTTAAAATTGTGTCTATTCAAATCAAAAATTGTGTAGTTGAGGAATGTGATTAAAATCAGAATTAATTGTAGTAATTAAATAAAAGCAAAAGGAGGGAAGCGAAAAAGATTCGTATCTTTCACCTTCCAAAGTTAACATTTTGAAATTTAAGAAATAATAGAGTTAATAGAATATTAAACCTGGATCATCTAAAGTAAAGGGGGTATACCGTAAAGGGAAAGCAAATAAAGAAAAGGATTAAATGATTTTAGAGTTAACAGTTATAAAATTCGGTTGAAGGTATAAATAAAAATAAATAGATTTATAATGAAAGACGAAAGATAAGGGGAAGGAGGTGTATGACAATTACGTCTCTTTTTCTCTTTCAAAAATCACTTATTTGGAAAAAAGCAAATAAAGATTATTAAAAAAATTATAAACATGTTATTTTAAGGTAATCCAGTAA